>APFE030420225.1:51774-69543 GCA_000404065.3 Pinus taeda | reverse complement strand
TTTTAAACACACAGTATTAACTGAAAAGCTGTAATATTCTATTGTAGTAGATGTCTCCTCTATAAAGAGGATACATCTACATGAAACGGGGGATAGTCAGTCTGTAATCAAGGTTTTGAAGAACATCAGCAAGTCTGAGTTCGATTGTACTCAATCTTTTTGGCAGATAAATATAAACTGGTTCTGAGCACTTAAATCCACCTCTTTCTTTTCGGGGAATCTTGTGAGAAGGACTGGGCCCACCTTCCTCACAAGATTCACCCATTTGTTTTCCTGTTGGTTGTGTAGATGTATGCACTTCTGATAACAGAGGCAGGTGCTGGACGTCCCCATCAGGAGGATAGGGTCCTGGTCCTCTGACAGAAGAACATCCATTATTTCGTTTCTCAGATTTGTAATTCTAACTAGTTGTTTTCATTTTAAGGTACTGTAATGATATAACATAAGAAGTACGTATGCTACAGCTTTTGATGCTTTTTGGGTTTTAAGTACATACAGTACGCATTGCCTTTGAAATAAAAGGACTTTCCCTGGTCGATAATTAATGTGGCACTTGAATGTTTAATTCACAACAATCCAACTAGCCAACAATAGGCATTGCAAGAACCACAAGAAAAGTTATGATCAAAGGCCTTGCTTCACAATCATGTAGACAAAAAAGTGCAAGATGAGGGTGGAACCTCAAGAAAATTAAACTCCATAAAGAAGCTGAAAAAGTTGAAAGTTCTTTGCATCTAGATGCCAGCATTGAAACACACACCACCTTGTTATGTATTATGAGCCAAGTTGGGCCATTTTTTGCGCCATTATTATTAAGAGTGATCCCATTAGAGAACTAGATTGACGTCATTAACTAGACCTTCAATTAATATGTTGTACGTCTCATCATATGGAATGTACCCTTGCCCTAATGTCAGCATAACCTGCACCTTTCCTTTCATCTCAAGACTCTCAATCGAGAATTTCCCTAATGTCTCTATAACCTACACCTTTCCTTGCTTCTCAAGACTCTCAATCAAGAAAGTTTGAGTAACTGCATCAAGACCACAACAATTCTCTAGCATCTTGTCTAGAAGTTTGGTGGCCTCCATTGTCTGCTTTACAGAGACTCCAAGTAACTGCATCAGGAACACAATGATTTTCTAGCATCTTGTCTAGAAGTTTGGTGGCATCCTGTACATTGTTTTCTTTACAGAGACCAGTGATGAGAATATTATAGGTTGTGGCACTCAACGAACAACCCTTGTGAATAGATTTACTCACAAAGTGGGCCAATTATTGCAATCTTTATCCATGGCAATGACGAGATAAATGTATTCAAAGTCACATCATCAGGAGAAAAGCCTTCAGCTAAGATTCGATCCAACAACCAAACAAGTTGTTGAATCATGTGTTTCTTACACAGGACAACTATAAGGACAAAATATGCACTTCCATCATAAGCACAACCCTGTCCCAGAATTTGATACATGAGCATCAATGAATTTTTCACTCTGCCTTTTATCCATAACCCATGTAACAATGTGGTATAAGTGATAACATTGGTGCTTCCAACTCTGAGTTCACCTACTTTGCACAAACATCCCATGTAACAATGTAGTATAAGTGATAGCATTGCTACCTCCAACATTGACTTCAAAGATATTATGCATATAGGGGAAAAGATAGGAGTGCCAATCAGATTGCTTACCTTATTAACACAGTTGGGTTACCTTGATGTAGAAAAGTTACCTTATTATCACAGTTGGGTTTACCTTGATGTAGAAAAGATAAGAGAAAATATAGGAGTGCCCACATAAAAACTAGAGGGTGACCCTCTTATGAATTGGTTTTGGAAATAAAGTGATGTTACCCATAGAATTTGAACATAAGACACTCAGAACAACCTCACAGTTCAATTTGGACATCACAAAAGCTCAAAAAGAAAGGATACATCAATTGAATGAGCTTGATGAGCTTAAGAATCAACTACGTTTACTAAAAGCTAAATGAAATTCAGTTAGATGATAAGAAGGAAACAACTAGTTTCTACCAATGGAGAAGCTTTATTAACTTATTGATTCTCTTACTTTTACAGTGAATCATCCCACTCATAGATGCCTTCATAGGAAGTCCTTAATGGCTATTAGCCAAGCTATCAAGATTCAATATAGAATGAAACATCAAAAAGTTCTTCAAAATCCCTTCGTTAGGCTAGTGGTTAGGTACACACTAGAAGCTTGAATCCCCAATTCAACTTCTTCTTCTTACTGAAGTTATGTAGCCTACTTAATATTTGTAATTTGCATTTAGAGAGTTTATACATCCCCTTAGTTTCCATATAGGCATTGCAAGAACCACAAGAAAAGTTATGATTAGAAGCCTTGCTTCACAATTCTATAGACAAGATGAGGGTGGAATCTCAAGCAAAAGAAACATTCTCCATAAAGCAATTGACAAAAGTTAAAATAGAATTGGTACACTTAGCCAAATGGGAATTCTCAAAAGCACGTGTTCAATTGAAAATTAACCCATTCCTCTAGATATCTTAGAGACATAGAGGAAGATTTTACAAATATTTCCATTACAGTGCTCAAAAAACTGCACTGAAGACAACTAAAAGATTATATCAAAATATGGCATCTTTCCAAAATTTCAGTCTGGTTTGCAAAAGAAGAATCTTTGTTGCTGAAGAAATAGGTTATAGGAAGTTGAAACTGCTTTAGAAGCATCTTTTCTGCGAAATGGTCCCAACAAATATGGTAGCAAAGGTGAATCCATAACACCTATACTTAAGAAGAAACAAAGGTGAATCCACAACACCTATACTTAGAAGTAGAAAAGGTGAATCCATGACAAGAATTATTAAACAATCTATTTCATAGAACATAAAAAAAATTCGTCAAATTCAATTTTTGGACTCTTGACACAGTTTTCTTCACCGTAGAAATAGACATGTAATTTCATTCGTAGAAATGAGTAAAAATTACATTCCTTAGATACACATGGTGTGCATTCATATATCAAATAAACCAAAAAGGAATTGTAGCTGTGAGAGTTCATAGAGGGGCCGAGCTCATTAAACTAAGAGGCTCTTGAAACAGTTACAAGTGTGTGAGAAATAAAAAATCATCATGTCCAATCCATGCATTTGGAAAATATATAGGTTTCAATACTCGTTATGCTCACCTTATGGTTCTCACTATTGCATGCTTGATGCAAGACCACATGATGGATTTGATGTTGTTGCAACACATGTACAACAATCTATTTATCTATAATTGAGTATTGGCTATGACCTATGTGCACTTGCTTTCCATCTCACCTCTCTTAGCCTCTATCTCTTCCCTAAAGCATTCTGAGTCCTTGTACATCTCCATCTTTGCCTGCTGAAGCTTAAGGATTGAATCAGAAAATGATCGAATGCTTTCCGCATTTGCAACTTTGCTTCGAGGAGTACTGGTGTCACTATCCAATGTCGCACTTTCTTTTCTATTTGGCAATGTGTTAGAGCCATCTCCCAGGTTGTTATCCTGCATATGTCCCTCTAGTTCCACTACTTCCAAGATGTTCAAATTCCCTTCAACAAATTCTTGAACGATTATGAATAAATTGGGGCTGGTGGAAAAGGTCAGGGAAGATAGTAAGCACAAGACAGAGAATTATATATTCCTGAGAACATTGAGAATCCGCAAGTCAAATATCAACTAGAAAAATAGTGATCACTTGCATTAGTTGGTAGAATGAGCTCAACACCAAAAGATGAAATCAGGGTCTTATATAACAATAAGCTCAAATGAAAAATAGAAAACCACCCTCGGGAGAGATCAATCACATATTTATAAACCTAACACTCGCAACATGCCGCTAAACTAAAGGAAAAAAAATAGACAACTGCGGGAAAGTCTTGCAATTTGAAGTGAATGAATCTCAGAAGACATCTACATTTAGATGGACATTTAATTTTATGCTAAAATGTGTGAATGAAAAGACAAATATGTGACCAAAATGGAGATGGGAAGATTAAAATATGGCTAATATTTAGTTAAAATGAAGATGGGTGAGACTATTTGTCACTTCAATGAATATGGGCCAAAATTTGGAACTAAACCATGACGGCGAATATAGAACCCTGAGTGACCAAATTAAATTCTGTAGCAAAACGAGAGGGCTTCTAATAAATAGTTAGCTGATAGTTAGCTAAGACGTAAAAGTAAGATTTTCAATATTTCCATTAGAAACTGTCTCAGAGAAATAAAAAACTCAGGTAAATAATGACTAAATGACTAACAGGCAAGCAAGATATGAAGTGAATTGTGCATCTGCCTTGGTGGATGTACTGATATTTTTATGTGAATAACAAGCTATATTGTCATTAATCCACAGAATTCCGATTAGTTTATAGTTCTAAGAATCTTGATCGTTAAAGAAATTTATTCAAAAAGTGATATACACTTATTACCATAAAATGTTTTGGCCTTAGAAGACTTAAGAAGAATTATAGACCTTAGAAGCCTTAAGAAAAATTATAGACCTCCATGGATAAGGGATTATAGAAGTTAGTAGAGATTAATCAGTTAGGATGCCATGAACTACGAAATCCATAGTAGTATTTTCATTAAAGTGTTTTTAAAACTTAATAAAGTTAAAAGAAAAACATTGATCCACCATATGGGCCTTACATGAGAGCCATGTGCCTTGCCTCTCTCCCCATAATGTGCATACAATCCCTAAAGCATAGAGCCATGTGCCATGCCTCTCTCTCTCCATAATGTAGCATGCAAGCCGTAAAGTTGGCTACATAACGTTACATCATGCTAATATTTCTTATTCAATTCAAAAAGAAACTCCTACTAGCTCATACCTAGAATTGCCTCGCATACCCAGAATTTCCTCGCAACTCACATTTCCTACTTCCTTGATTAACATCTCACTGTAAATCAATAAAAAACAACCATTAAAACTGACTTGCTATGGGGACAAGAAAGGCACAAAAAGAACCTGTCGAACTGCATACTCTAAGGCTGTCACAACGACCAATTCATTAGCCTATACTGGTTCAACCAACTCAAAGTGCCATGACAATGGTAGACTGGAAACAAGGTATGTGTATGTCTACAACTAGTAGGGTATCAGGAAGCAGCCAAGTTTGGGCATGTCAATCTTGCTTTTTTGGTTTCGCTTGTAGTATTTGAGACAAACCTATGGCTTTGATTAGCCTCAATTTTGCTTGTAGTGTCTCCCATAGTCGCTGGGATTTTGGTTAGTCTCTGTTTTGCTTGTAGTAATTTGATCAGCCTCGACCTTTCTTAGAGAATCTCTCATGACTCAAGGTCCTTGTCAAGTTTGGGGTTTTATGGCAGTATCTGCTACAACATCAGGTTTTTTATTAGGCCTTGTTTTCTTTGCATTACTCTTTGCATCACTCTGGTCAATCTCGGGCTTCTGGTCAGCCTTAGGTCTTACTATACTATCTCCCATAGCCCAGAGCTTCTTCTTTTGCTCATCCTCAATTTTATTGGCATGGTAATCTCCCATAGCCCTGGTCATCTGGTTAGCCTATGTTTTTCTTGTTGTAGCAATCACAGTCCTATGGTCTTGATAGCCACAAGCTTACTTGTAGTACCTACCATAACCTCGAGATTCTTCTCAGTAGCGGTGTTCTGGTCAAGCTCTGATTTCTTTGTATTCCTATAATTGGGGCATGTTTTGAGCATTGATTTCTCCTCTAACAACGAAAGCATTTGAGGGAGTTTCAGCACCAGGGTAGAAGCAAAAGAAGCATAAGGTCTTTCCTCTTGAGGTATCTTCTTTATTTTTTCTTTGTTATCTTCTGTATTTTTTCTTCACGATTTCTTTTTCCTTCACAAACATTTGTATGGCTAATATCTTCATGTTGTAGGTTTCGTTCACCCTAATCCTAGATTCCTTCATACTCACCTCTGATGCTATGAGGGTCTATAAGGGTATAAGGGTTTTAATGCTCAACCAATCAACTCATCAAAATCAACATTGGAAAAATGACCCTTTACATGCACATAGCCAGGTGGTTTGGTGGCATGCCTAAAAAATGATCCAGTATATGCACAGAGCCAGGTGATTTGGTGGCATGCATGGCATGTGTTGTAACCTGTAATCCGTTAGGCGCTCCATGCAACTACGTGTGACATAGCTAATAAACCAACTAAACATAGCCAATCCATGCAACTACCTGCAACTATAGCAACTCAAATTAATGTTAACATTAGTTCCCTAGTGCAAAACATTTCAAAAAAATGATTTTTCTAAACACAAAATATCATATAGTCTAGCCTCTTCGGCCTCGGAAAGAGGCCAAATAAAATGGTGAAGTTGAATGAAAGGGGAAATAAGAAATATGAAAGAAAAAAACTTCAAAAACTGAAGACCAACTAATGTCAAATACCATCAAACTGATCACTATTGTCCCATGCCATTACCAGATAACAAAAACTAAAAATAAGACAAATAAGACAGTTACCACCATCCTCAGTTTATTGTCATCCTTTACATATTATTCAATAAAAATGTGTTTACGTTTTTTAATCTGCGGTTTAACTCAAGTTAAAAGCCGTGTCGCAGTACGCTGGTGGGTTAGTTTATAAGATTTAATATAAAATATTAAGTAAAGAGGGCGGCGTTGTTTTAAGGAGTTGTCTATAATGCGACTTTTTGGATATTCCGGTGACGAAATCTGGCGGAAGAAATTGAGGTTAAATCTTGATTTGTTGTCGTTAAAATGGTTTTTTAACTGCATATTTGGATTCAACAACCTGAAAAACCCCTGGGACGCTTTGATTGCGCAGAAACTAGCTATCAAACTTGCGATTCCAATAAATTGCTGCCGGATTTTGACCGAAAAAACCGACCGGAAAGGCTTTCAGAAAGTCGCATTATAGACAACTGCTTGTTTTAATGCATCCGCTTTATAACCGAGGCGGTGTTCCAACTGCGACAAAAAAAGCGTGAATGTTCACATGGTAAGAACCCGGTAACAATAAGTACTCTCGTTGATAGGGGATGTTTAATGTTTAAATCAGTCAACAATATTAATTTATTTATTTATTTTTGGTTATAAGGTTAATGTTTGTTTTGGTTTATTTATTTTCAAATAAAAAGCTATTTGTTGTTATATAGCAAAATAAAATAAATTTTTGATATATTAAATAAAAAGTTTTTTCAGGTATATAATTTAAAGGTTGTTAATTTGATTGGATAAATTCTGAGATTATAAAGCCCTTTGCTGAACGTTGCCGCCTTTGCTGAGAGACCTAAAGAACTTGAAGGAATGGAAAATTTGGGATTGCTGGTCATTAAAATATTTGCCAAATTCCATTTGATGTTGACTGAGATGGAAGTAGATTATTGTCCCGAATGCAAAATGCCATTTACAAGAAACCCAGCGAACCCAACAATTGTAGGATTTCGTTATATGAAAGGCATACTAGGCTATTTTGCAACAAATCTTAATTTAATAATGACCATCCTTTCTTTCTGGGGCAATCATTACAGGCTTGCCGCTACTTTTTGGTATTTTAAAAGGACTCCCTTCATTATTGGTAGGGTTTGAGGTTTGTTTGTGTGAGAGAATTTTTTTAAACTTATTTATATATAAAAATATTTTAATATTTTATTATTAATAATAATAATTACGCTGTAAGGAATTCTCTCTGAAATTAACTCCCTTCTCTTCTCACCTGTCATCCTTGTATGCCATAGGATCCTATGTTAGACAATTGCAAAAGTTTCAACTGTTCGATTAGAATGATTACAAAATGGTTACAAATTCGTTTGGGAAACAGATTGTGCACTAGTCAGCATAACCGATTACAGTGTGGTATCAATCTCATTACTTTTGGCTTCGTAGTGCCAGTAGAGCGCAAGAGAAGCGCAGTGGTAGCAGAGTGCAAGAGGAAAACTGGAGTTGTGACGCCCGACGAGTACAACGACACAACTTTCTCGATGTACATTTCGAACATTGGCGTTTCTATTTCTTCCCATGAGCTAGGCTCTTGTCCTAGCCTTCACCAGGTGCCTGTGCTGCGGAAGCATTCTGAAACATGGCGGATGGCGGATCTAGGGGATGGGCGGTCATATTGTTTTTTATTATTGATTTTATTTGTAGTGGCAAATCCTTCCATGTAGGTATCTTGATTGGTGAGACCCACGCTGAGAAATGTCTTCACATCACCGAGAGTGTTTGAGTTGAACTTGGAGAGGGCTTGGGAGAGATCATTGACTATCATATCCAGTACTTTGAGACAGTCCTTGAGAGCATCCCGTCCTAATCTAGGGGCCACTTCCCTTGTCAGCTTTGAACCGACCATGAATGTCCTCTCCACTACGCCAATCAATGCCTTCACCATAACATTGATGACCTGAGGAGGATTTGCTTGTGTGGATTCAATGGAGAAGCCTGAGAGAGTCGAAATGTAGACTTGTGGGTGGGGCATCCCGTCATAAGCTCCTTCGAGAAATTCATTTGATGGTTGAATCGCCTTGACAGAAATTATGAATGCTATACGACTGCTCTTCGACTGAATATGTTGGACAGAAACACAAATTACAACAGCTAGAAGCATGGCGGAAGCCACAACAATAAATAGACTAGTCCTCCTGGTAAGAAAACACTACTTTACTCTGTCAACATTACTACTGCGGCTAAAAAAGGAATTCATTGTTCTATGTTGTTCCCTCTAGTCTATTCTCTGCGAGAAGAATGAATTAAGTGACAGAATGAAGAAGCTAAATCTCAAAAAACTGTAGAGATGTGAGCATAAGTGTGAAGCGGCCCTATGTCCAAACCCTGAAGAGACTTTTGGGCTTAAGCCAAAAATGGTGCTCAGGGAGGGAACCTTTAATAAAGCCCATCCTCTTAAAATTTGCAAAAACTAGCCACACACTATGAGGCGAGTAACAAAAAAACAAGAAACTGTGTTCACAAGTATCCAAACCCAAAAAATTACCTAACGTATACACCCAGCAATAGCAAGCAAATAATATTTATAACAGTAAAACACAACAGCTAGCACAGCCAATTCATTTTCTTAGAAGAACACAACATTTTTTACAGCATAAGGAAATCAAAAGGGTCTATACGGAGAATGATATGAACAATAGTGAACTTGTAGAACTAAGAGAAGCCTGTGCATGTCCATATACCAGCAGAGTATTGTAAAATACCTTACATATAGGAAAAGATGATAAGTTTAATAACAAGAATCTGTGAATAACGACAGATAAATTGTAACCATAACCTTAAGGGACCTCGGCTACCAAAGAAATCCATTAAATTATTAGTAAACTTTACAGAATGCTGAAAAGGGGCTCCACCCCGTGGGAGACTTTAAACAAAAAAAACATATACATTACATCGCTTAAATTGTTCTTTCTCTTGGGAAGAATGCTTGCTACATAATAATAACTAGTAGAAAATTCGAACTTAGCATTCTACCACTGTGTAGACCCTAGAGCAGGTAGGACCTGTTGAGAATTTAAATATGGAACGATCTGATGAGGTTGACTTCGAGAAAGTCCTCAAGAGGTAAACGTAAAACAATTGAGAGATTCTATCCTTTTGAGCAGACGAACGTAACTGGGCCTTACCCAAAAATTAAGGGGGCTTTGAGAAAAATGCAAAGGAAACAAATCCCCTCAAACAACCATATGCAAACCTTTCAGACCGAGACTTACCCGGAGTGTTTGTGCGGAACATTAACCTCCGAGAAGAGCCAAAACCACTAAGGTGGAGGCCGAGGTACTTGAGCCTGAATCCCCTTCACTGTGTTAGAAGGAACCAACATTTAGTTAATAACATAACCTGGAGATAAATAAGAGCAACAATCTAAGATAACTCAAAAATTGAAATTGGTTTTTCCAGAAAAAAAAAAAAACAAGGTGTCTTACCATTCGAAGGTCTCAACCGAGAATACATAGCTAGCCCTCTGAGGTAGTGTTTCCATCTCATTCAAAGCACCAAACCATGGTAGGAGGAGCAGAGCTTGCAAGAGGAGTAGAGCTCGAGTAGACATGCAAAGCTTAGGAACCAAATGAGCCTCAACTCAGCGACCGAGAAAGCATACTTTCCATTGATGGAATTTTAACCCTAGGATCAAGTAAATGAGCTCTCCATTGTTGATGAGAGAGCGATCATGAGGCTTCTAGCTGGGGAAGGACACCCTGCATGTGCCATGTAGCCAAGGCAGAACCATGGAGATCATCAAACTCAATCGAACGATCCAGAGAATAGCTCGCAAGGGATAGATTTAATACACATAACCGGATAAACATGATATTAATGGTAAGGTACAGTGCATAGTGACAAGTGAACTAAAAAAGCCAGAAACACCATAAATCGTTCATAAAATATTAGTGGGATGGGGAAACAGAAATGTAACACCTGAAATAAAACCATGCAAAGATTAATATCACAATTAACCTTTGAATTACAACTTATTGTGGTCAGATGCTCCGACTGCAAATATTTATATATAATTCATTTAATTTAATTAATTAATTTATTTTTATTTTTATTTTTTTTATGTATTGGACAGTGTAATAAGAGGTTGTGGACATGATATGGGCTATCCTATGGCTTAAGAAAATAAGTAGTTTGCTACTGGATTGTATATTTTTAATGGTGGATTTTGGCAAGTTAATGAGATATATATAATTTTTATTTATAGCCATAATAATCATATATATATGATATAATTTGTTTTTATCATATAAATTTTTTTAATTACATTTTAGTAAGCTAATTATATAATTGTTAATATTTAATATTCATTAACAAATATGTATTGTTTCCATCATATGACCCCTTTTTTCCAGCGGTTGGGTGGCCCTCTTTTTCTGGCGGTTTTTCCCTTGCAAAGTCCTTTCAAACCATGTGTTGAGTGGGAGCAACTTCTGCTCATCAGTGAGATGCGATAATTTACAATTTGAACTTGACATTTAATGATGTATAAACTCCATATAAATCAATTGGTGTACACTTTTTAACCAATAAATAGCATTGTTATCAATCCAGCGTAAAGATAAGTTACATAACAAAAATCAATTGGTGTACATTTTCTAAAGAAAAAACATTGTTATCCATCCTATATAAATCAATTGTTATCTTACTAAATATATGATTAATATTGAGATATATTTTAAAAAATAATTAAATTTTGAATAGGAAAAATCTTTTATTATAATAAATTTTTAAAAATTATTATTTTATGCCTTACAGAGTTTCCTTTGCAACATCTAGTGCAAATGCTAGTAATATCCATTTTTAAGGTCGCAATCAAGCGAGACAGCAAATTGGTGTATGCTACCCTCTTGTTTGTGGGACAAGGGACCCACTTCTGCGCAACAATTTGACTGCTAAGTATATGAAGGCAGACATACTCTACCCCCCTTTAGTTTTGAACCTGTGACCTCTTAGGAGGAAACACATGTTGTTAACCGTTTGGCCAGCTCAAGTTGTATATAATGATAATGATTAATATTAATTAAGATTACAATTAATTTATAATAAAAAAATTACATGAATGTGGTAACTAACAATTTCAAATAAACTTTAATGCTCCATTTCTATTAGTTAACAATCATAGTCTACACCCCCATATGTGTCTAGACAAAAGTGATTCCATAAATGACACTTCAATTAAAAATAATTCTCAAATAAATACCACACATAATAACCCAAATATAAAGATTCTATATCAATTGTTTGAGAGTCTATGGAATTTTCTTACTCCAGACACTGACCTTCTCCATTCATAGAAAAAGAAAAGATTAATTTGTATAAAAGTTGGGCTATTCATGTAGTGATTCAACTAACGGTCAAATTAATTACTTGATACTAAAAATATTAAATAGCCTTGGGTAATATATGAGCCAAGGAATGCACCTATTACAACTATTATGGTATGTATAATTTTGGACAAACACGCGAGTTTGATCATCTAATGATAGGATTTGTTTATAGTCCGTCATCTTCTTCCCTTTCAGATATATTAGTGGCTCCATATTCTAGAGGTAGTTCCCCAACAACCACACATGTTTAGTGCATTTCAGAACCCACCTATGAAATTACAAAGAGTAGAGATCAATAGTCAAGAGAGCCTACTAGCTCCAAACAAGATTTAGATATTGTTGTTTTAGGAAATATAAAGAAAAATGCATCTACCTTTTCTGATGATGTTATTTCATTCAAGTCTACAAAAATTACATTGTGCTAAATGTAGCTGGTCTATTGCATAATTTGTGAAAATTAGAATTTATATTTTGAGATACAATATAGTTAGCAAGGCTAAATTGCTTAAAGCATCCAAAAAAAGTAAAAATGTTGAAAGTTCATCCATTTCATTCTTCTGCTCCTATCGAAAATGTGTAGTCAAATAAGGTTGAAACTTTAGCCATGACACTTTGTTCAAAGTCTATAATACTTGTTAATGTAAATTGTTGTTACTGGATAATATTGATTCAAATGAAAGTTTTCTTTTATGATACGAGCTCTACCATTATTCACCAAGGCCATCAAACTATTTATCTCCTTTTCTCTCACACAAAAACACGTGCATGTGCTCATGCCCATGTGCATTTACGTATTATTAGTTGTTGAAATACAATTAAATCATCCTTTTCAATGTGATGAGACTCGTGATCGATACATTTTGGTGAAGCTTTAGAACATACATCATCTGGATTATTTGGATTTAGTGCATTTTTCCTTGTCGTTAACAACTTAACAATGTTTTAGATTTTTTTTTGTTTTTTATGGATAACAAAATGGATTTATGTTTGAATTTCTCTTTTTATTACTCATGAATGACAAAATATGGAGTCGTGTGCTTCAACTCTTCACCCACTAAATATTGGTTGGTCCATGACTCCATTGCATTTCTCTTGGTGGTCATTGTAGCTTAACCTTCATGTCGATTTTTTCATATTAGAAACCCATAAGTTTGTATCAAAACAAGAGTTGTTTCGACTAGTTGAGTATGATGACATGAATTTTCAGTCACGAGGTGGTGCTTCTTCTCATAGGATATACAAGTTATAGGTAACTCTTTTTCTCATAAGATATACATGTTACAGGTAACCCCTTACAGTGGCACATCTTACCTTACAGTGGCACATGTGGACCTTTGGATGTGGATGTGCCATAGTTCCTTGTGGATAAGAGAAATTTTTAGGTGCTCCTCATCTTTGGTTATCAAAATTAATGACTTGTCAAGCTCCTATGTTACTACATTACAACGTTTCCTTTGCAACATGTGGTGCAATTACTATTATAATTATTATCAACATAGTACGACAGGGTATGGTCCACCAAACTTCGAAGAACCAATCGCCTTATAATCAAACCTTTTATATCTCTTTGGAATAACGTAACCAGCACAACTTTGTATGCTTCTCTATTTTTTTTTTTGTTTTCTAGTGAGACATTTTTCTTCTTAAGTCGGATGTGTTATTTTAATGGTTGAGCTTCTTGTAAGAGATTTCAACATCTAATCTTGGACCGGTTGTCTTATTACATCTTCCACTCAATTTATCAGCTATGTTATCTTTTCGACAACAAAAAAAACTTTTAACAAATAAGTTAACTTGGAATTTTTTATTTTAATTTTATTAATTAACATATCTCCTTCTCCTTTAACTATTACACAAGTTATAGATCTCCTTATCTTCCTTTGATTATTACATGATGGTGTAGCAAATCTATTTTTCTTCGCTCCACACATACGAAACCTCATCAGCGGCACATATACCAAACCTCATTAGTAGCGGAGGGATGTTGGTATTGTGGGCACAATCTTTTTGATTTGGTTGAATAAACCAGAGTTTTGTACCTAAATTCTTATAACACAGTGGTATAGCGTAATTTTTTTCAATTCAAGAAATTGTGCACGGAGTAGCTATCGGAAATATATATTCCTGCCAGGATTTATACCAGTGTAGATCCATCTTAACCCTAGATCTATTAAGCTCTAAGAGGGATCAAATCTCTTTTGATAGTAAAAGAGATTTGTATCTCAAGAGAGTTGATCTCTGTTGGTGCTTGATAGATCCAAGATTAAGATGGATCTATACATGTATTAATATTAATCTTTTAATATTAATATTACATGTTTTTTACAAAATTAATATTTTCAAATATTACAACTTTGAATTAGAAATATTTATGTTATTAAAGATTTTGATATATCCATACAATATGGTTTTTGTTTATAAAAATTCATTTTAAAAATATTTAAAATTTTAGAGCAAGATTTTAAGATTTTTTGTATTAACTTGTATTATAATTTTTGGTATCTATATACTTATTTTATTTTTGTTTTAAACCATAATTATTATTATTATTTTATTAAAAAATAACATACTTACCCATCTAATAGGCATCTAAACCCCACCCCTAAACAGGAAAGTAATTCTGCTCTGAAGATGTAATTTACAATATAATAATTCATTATCTGTTATTTTGTTTTCCGAGTATTCAAGAATTATACAAATGCAACAGGCCTATTATATGGATAAGAATTACTATTTCTTTATATGAATTTGAACTCTCTGTTTTCTATTATATCTTCTGTCAGATATTTTTCATTCAAGAAAAGCTGTCTTTTAACGACGGGTGACTTTAAAATAGCTTGCGTCTGACAGAATTGCTCCATTGCCACTGCCAAACTTAGAGATCAATAGCGAAATACAGTGGGAAAAAGTCAGACAGTGTAAAGATCCCAAACCTGAGACCTGATTATAGAAAAAATTGTGGAAAAATGAATCTAATCACCTGGGATTCTTTTTTAATAATAATTATAAGGCTGGCTTTACTACTTGCTCAACTTTCAGAGATATCGCAGTCAAAGCAGTGTCGTAATCCATAGAGTGACTTAACAACTGGCCAAACTTTATAAGAGATAAGATTTTAAAAAATATTTAATTAATAACAGTAATTATAATATATATATATATATATATATATATATATATATATTATAATTAATGTCATCAAATAAAGGTGAATAAATAAAATATAAATTTAAAGTTTGTGAATTTCAAACGGACACTCATCTCCAAAACAATTTGTTTCAACAAATCAATTTTAATTAATAAGACAGTCTAGTGCTTAAAAGGCCATATTCATCCAGACCCACCTTGAAAAATGAAAACATTTTAACGACGAATATTATCAGTCATATAAAAAATTGACACCACTTTCAATCAATAGAGCGCCAGACCACACGTTCTGGTGTTTTAACCCAACGAGGAGTCAGCTTCGTTATTAATGTCTTACCTTCAATGAAATCTTAATTGTTATATAAACTCAATGGAATTCATGTTAACTTGAAATATTCGAATTTTAGATTTTGTAAATTTTTTTTAATCATCAGAAATAAAGACATAAATTGTATTACATAATCAATCTAGATTTATCTAATTTCAAATCTATCATGTGCGGAGAGGGATCAAATTTTTTGAGGTGTAAACTTTCTTTTTGGAATGTAGAATTTGAGGAAATGTTTCATATCAAGGGATATGATCCCTAAATGAGTTAAGGGCAACAATTGCACATTTTTAGATTATCATTATTATGTATATGTATAAATTTCATACTTTGAAATTTACATTATGTTTTTTTTGTTTTACATCCCAATATCATTCTATTATTTAATTTTGTTTTTGTTGCTTGCCTTGAATGGTTTGTATGTGTGAGCTTTGAGTGGTTTGTGTGTTTATGTGTTTGGATTTGGATGGTAAAGTTTGTGAATGTTATAATTGTTGTGTTATATTTCTAAATGTGTATGTAATTATCTTAGTAATTAGTTGTTGATGGGGAAGGGAGACAATCTTGTCAATAGTTTGCAAGAAGATTGTTACTGCACATATATTTCATTTAATTTTAGGTATCACAACTTTTGACAATTAATTATTCTTAATAGTGTCCCTCCATGTATTATTAAATATACTAAATATATTTTGAACAGTAGTTTTAATAATATACTTCATCAAGATTACTATTGAAATTGTTGGATAGGTAAATCCCCTCTACGGATAGAGGCGATCCCTACTAGCCCAACAGGGGTCTAGCAACAATCAAACAATGCTACACCGCAAGTCCCTAGTCGTAATTAACAAGTGGGTGGGAATAACCTACTTGGATTCCAACGCTTGTTTGTCGAAGAGATACTCCTCTCGCTCCTTCACTCCAGCCGATCACAATTCTCCGCTATCCTCGCGGACGAACATCTGCACAAGCAAAAGAGAGCAAACAAAAGCGTAAAATCTACTAACAACAACTATGTATCGGTCAGGAAAGATACAATTTGCATTAATCATTCATTGAACAAATGTAAATGGAACCATAAGAGTAGTCATCTATCTTTATTAACAAAAAGTAGAGTAAGGTACAACCGATGTCCTGACGCTGAGTCCTTCCCTAGAGGGTCCAGCCAGCATATCTTCCAAGCATTCACCTTAGGAGCAAATCTCCCAAGTCAAAAGGTCTCTCTCTCACATACAAGGCAACAAGCTCATGACCTTCCTCAAGTTCAAAGCAATCCTCACACAACACACCAAATGTCTACAAAGAGCAGCACTAAAATGCACAAAGAATTCCTCAATCAAAGTTTATATGTTCCAAACTCAAAAAACTAGCTGTTCATGGGCAATGGAGGAAGCTTATAAAGAGAAGAAGCCTCCATGAATAGGTAAAGGATGAGCTTTCCCCCAAGATAAGTGGATGGTGAGTCGAACAGACATGCCAGAGAAAGGATGGCGACCTCAACAATGCTAACAACCAAGTCTAGAGGGATCTAGAAGGTTGGTTGTTAGAACAAATTCGCCCAAACAGGATCAGCGCGGGTGAAACATTGGGTTGGCGCGCTGACATCGCAGACCAACTACAGAGGAGTTCTGGTCAGCGCTCAACGGGACAAACAGCGGGTGCGCTATCTGTAAAATGGGACCAGCGCAGAAAAGACATGTGCTTCCGCGCTGACAGCGCATCAGATACACTGGGATCCGCCCGTCAACGCGGTTATTTGATTAACAGATGCGATGATTCATTTAACTTAGGTAAAGAGGGTTTTCTAGCCATTTTGAGGAGCATGAGCATAGGTGAATGTAGTTTCACAACACAGTAGGGAGACTGACATGATGGCAGTGACATTTTACTGTGTAACAGATGCCCCCTAAAGCATGAAGCCCGAGAGAGTGGGAGGGGTGAAATGCTTTACAAGACTGCTGAACTGGAACACCACTGGAGAGAACCTGCAGGCGGATACAACTGATATGTCAATTACATGTAGTCTAGTCATGGGCGCAGCCATCCGAAAGACACATAGAAAAAGCTCTGAGGTGTGGATGCAGCCACCCAGCTGAGAAGACCATAATGATAAGAGGTATGGTCGCAGCCATCCTTAAGAAGACTCAGGTATGGTCGCAGCCATCCATCAATGAGTCATGTAATGATGTCCCACAAAATCGCAACCTGGTCCACCATGGACTAGAACCAGGGTCTTGCGCTCCATCCGAATCCGAACAAAGTACAAGTTCAAACATGTGAATATATGTGTCGAAGTCGAACATGCTTGAACATTGTCTGATTACCAGCCAATGATGAAAGTTGTTAACAGACACGCGAGGTGCCACCAATAATGACGATGGTCTTCAAGGTACTATAGGTACAATCCACGGCGTGTGAATGAATGAGCCGGTGTCGAACACCCATAGAGTCATCCGATCGGAGGCCAATGATGAAAACCTCGCGTCGAA
>APFE030420225.1:0-32840 GCA_000404065.3 Pinus taeda | reverse complement strand
AACAACAACTACAGCAAAGGGAAAGGAGAAGATGGATGAACAGCAAGAGGTAGAGATAGGGCAGCCTAGCACATCAAAGGATCAGCAATCAGAGCAGGCCCCTCCACAGCAAACTGAACAAACTTAAAACCCAGTTTTGCAGACTCCTCTCAATGATGAGAGAGGGAAAAAGAGAGACAGAGAGGAGGTCACACCTCCAACAAGTTCATCACAGCAACCAGAGGCCAAGAGGCCGAGGATAGACCCTGAGATAGAAGAAGGAGACATAAGTGAAGAACTGGCAGAAAGCCATAGCAAAGAAAGGCAAACAAGCCAATAGACTGCCACTAGCTCATTTCAGCTAGAACAGGCCCAACAACATACCACAAAGGTGTCCTCCTCCAGACAACAGGGCAAAAAAGCAGCTACAGTCAAAGAAGGCTTCAAAGCGATCAAGGCACAAAATGAGTTGATAAGAGTGAAGCTCTATGAGCAATTCCTGAATACAACTCCAGCCAAAAAGCAAAGATTGATGGCTACCTATGATCTGAAGGAGGAAAAGATGATCTTCACCCACCTGAAGCCTAAAGTCCCACACCCAAAGACTCCAGCAGATTATTACAGAACAAATCTGGAGGTCTTTTCCAAAGACATACACCCCATGGATCAGATTGAGTTGCACAAACAGACTGGGGAAATGGTGTATGCAACACTTGCTGACAAGGAAATGTTGGCCCATCAGCTAAAGGAAGCCTTAAAGAACACAAACAGGTGGCTTGATTTTGAAAGGCTATCCTCCTCTGCAAAGGACAATAGAATAAAGACTCTGGAGGACATAATAGTTGATTTGGGACATGACCCAAAGGATCCAAAGGGTGTTAGAGCCCTTATGAAGAAGAAAGAGGATGATATTGTTACACTGAGAAGACAGGCAAAATTGCCTCCTACTATTCATCCTCAAACAGCAGAGCTTGCATAAGAAAAGCAAGTAGATGATGCGATGGAGCTGCTTCTGGTTATGAACCAAAGAATACTACAAATGGAGGCAAAATTAGAGAGAGCTCTGCAGGACAAGCAATGGGAATCAGCCTCCCAGCCCCCTCAAACATCAAAGAATCTTGAACCTGCCCCTCCAACACAAGCAGTAGCAGCCCCTCCAACACAAGCAGTAGCAGCTATTCCAGCACCTACTACAGCTACATCAGCAACAGGAGAAATAGTAGAAGCAACAGCAGCAGCAGAATCCAGCATGGGCATGGAGGAGTTGATGAAAGCTGTTAAAGAGGTGGAAACTCAAGTCATTGAAATAAATGTTGCCAAGGAAAAACTGGCCAAGTTGGAGGCTAGTTATGACAAATCAAAGATGACAGTGGCAGAAAAGCGGAGAGAAATAAAGGCCTTGGTGGCCAAAGTGAAAACTCTGGAAAAAGAGTTGATGCTAGGTAAAAACCTAGCAGAAATAAAGAAGATTATTTGGGCCCAAATTGGCCAATCTATACAGGACCAATGGAGGTCCATTCAGGCAATTTTTGAGCAGGTTGAGCTGATAGATGTAGCTCATGTAGAAATACAAAGAACCAGGACAGCCCTGGGAATAATGCCTGAGCAGGCCACCAGAATGATTCATTTCCTCAATAACCGCACTAGAGAGGAACTGGCTGCTCTAGAAACAAGCATCAGAACAGATACCATCCTCACTGCCAAGAAGGTACTGACCTTGAGGAACTTTACTCAAACTTTGGAGAGGAAATGCCAGGAGATGAAGGCAGAGATAGATGAATTTAGAGCAAAAATGACTATACTACAGGACAAAGGACTGCCAAGCCTAGTGACTGGCACAGGACAGCTGCTGTCATATAATCAGTATATGACAAGGATCAACAAGTATGTTGAAAATCAAATAACAACATCCAGCAGCTCCACGGAAGAAGCAGGGCCTCCCTCTGGGCAGTCTCTCTATGACAAGCTGAAAAATCTGTTCTTTATCGAACATGAAATTAATCATCTATTTGAGGTGCCTCCAAATTTCTACAGACATATAGAGGCAGATGAAACACTAGTAAAACTGAAGAGGCATCAGCTACCCCCAGCTGAGTGGTGGCAAGCAATGCTGGAGATTTTTCCCAGATAATTCCACTTTGCTTTTTGCCTTTTTTGAGAAAAATCAAAGTTTACAGGTCAGCAGACAGGTCAGCAGGCAGATCAGCATACAGGTACAGCAAGCAGACGTACAAGTGACTCAGCAATACACCAGGACAGCAGGCTCAGTTAACGCAGAGTTAAAGGCACAGCTATAGCCTACTTTCCAGAGCCATAAAGTCAAATCTGTCTTACAGAAAAATATAAGCTATCTCAGCATTAAATGCTATATTTATGTTTTCATTTACTTTTTGTAAGAGAGTTGGTGGTGCAATTTATTGCACAATAACTCTCTACTGAGATATTTTGTACCCTATTTTATATATATATCCCCTCAGATAACGCATTGAGGGTCGGTTGTAGTGTAATTCTTTCTGAAGAGCTCTATTGTATTCTAGAGACAATTTTGATAATACAAATTACTGATGGAGATTTCGGGTTCCTGTGCTGTCTGAGGATGGATATGAAAAGCTCTGTTTAGTTGCAGAATTCCTGTGTCATTTGTTGAATCAATAAGTCTCTCTTAACTGTGTATGTGTTTTTTTTGTATTTCATAACTCTTATGTTTTCATAGTCTTAGTAAGTAGAGAAAAAGAATAGCCTAGGATTTGTTTCAAACACCCTATGCTCAATCTCTACTTCTAAATATGTTTTCTTCTGGATTAGCCATAGATATGAATTCTTAATTGCTCATGTCTAAACTAATCATGTCATGGTGAATACGTTTAAGAATTCTTAACTACTCTTAAGCAATACCTTCATGTTTCTTCATTTAGCATAGTGAAAGATTCTTAACTGCCTTTCACTCACTAATTCCATAATTTCATTAAAAAATCTGGTAAATTTGTTCACATATGCCTAACTTGCTTTGCAGCAATACTCTGTCTTCAAAATCCACTTTCAGTAGCACAAATACCTCAACTCCATTGCCCAATGGAACAAACTGTCCTATGATCTGTATCTCAGTTCTATCTGAATTCACCAACCCACCAAATTCAAACAAACAGTACACCATTACTAGCCTAAAAACATTCATCAACAAAGCTAGACTATAAAGAGAGAGCCCTCTCTGGTTGCAGGTAGGCTAGAACCTGTAGCTAAAAGATTGGTCAGTGGTTACCTCGGCCGTATTCCCTTTAGGAAGCAGGGAACAACCTGAGTGATAACACTAGGAACAACCCTTTTAGTACTTTGAAGCTTGCATGCCTCAATGGAAAGTTTCTCACTTCCGGCGATAGGTTTACATCAATGGCCTTCAACCGAAAGATTTTGCGTGGTGTTCGATCCCAAGTCCCATTTTCACACCACGTGAATTGTACTGTCATTCCTTGAGGGTCATCATCATTATCGGTGATTCCTCTCACGCCTGTTAACAACTTACATCATTGGATGGTAATTAGGCGATGGATTTCCATGTTCGACTCCAAAACATCTTTTCACATGGATCAACTTGTACTTCGGGTGAAGATTGAACGAGTTTGAAGACCCCAGATCTAGTTTCATCCATCCGGGCTGCGATATAGTCAGGAAAATAAAGACATCAAATGTACATCATTGCTACACAAATGATCATCCGAATCAAAGGATGATGGCTCTATCAGAATCATAAGTCTACCACACAGACAGTTGTATGTCCTATGTACATGAAAATGAATTTATAAAGCTAAGCATGGGAATGCTCGCCTCAGCGAGATCATGAAAAATGTTATGAAGATAATGTATTGTATTGTATCTTATTACAGGTTTCCTTCCAGTTCGAAAAACCTAGGATCCTCATGATAAAGCATTTCACCCAACATCAAAAGATTTTCGACCTCATGCTTTAGGGGCCAACTATTATAGACATATTTGGGCACTGCAACCCCAATCATATATGTCCATAAACCAAGGGCTTCTGAGTCCCTAAAAGTGTTGTTTCACACCCTAAAGGAACAAGGTCAACAGATTACATCATCTCCCAGAAGTTCTCCATGGAAAGCTACTCAAAACTGGTCAAAAATGGACCATTCAGACTGCTCAGTGCTAAGGGTGCGATGCATCTCACCTACCACATTCAAAAAGTGCAATGCATACTAAAAATCCCTTCGGTAGGGTTCGCTGAGTGAGAGTAGACAAATGGTAGAGATAGCTTGCAAGGTGGATGATCATGGAATCTTCCAGAAACTTCTATTGTGACACTTGCCTCTCTGAATTTTCCCAAGGATGAGTAAGAGATCATGAATCTCCAAGTGGAACCAAGAACTATCAGAGAGAGGACACTAATCAAAATCCCAAAAGCTGACTCACCCCCCTGCAAACATCTATATATGGATCCCTCATCACAGAGATCCAGAGGCTGGAATTTTGTATCTTGTAAGGAAGTGTTGTTGGTTTCTTGGTGGAACATCATAGTGTTGGGTAATCTAAGCTTTTCGTGAGGTGAAGAAGGTCTTTCATGCTAGGAGGATGATGTTGGTTCAGATCAATGGGTTGTAATCCTCTCTTCTAATCTTTATATCAATAAAGCTATTCAAGTTTTCCTCCACATTCTTGTATGTTTAATGATATATGCATTCGTGTGGTCAATATATATCTGGTCCTATATTGTTTATGATTGTAGATCTTTGTACTTTGAAGGTATTATGCTGATTTGACTTTATAGGTACTCCTTGAGGCGGGGTAATCAAGGAAGGAGCGGAAAAGATCTGTTAGAGGGGAGAAGGAACAAGCAAGGAACCAAGCGAAATATTGAGGTTGGTATTCTTCGCTCTTCTCCTATCTACTTCTCATAAAGGAAAACGAAAGTGGCTTTAGTTTATTTGTTTCTAAGATAGCTACCTGTCTTAGTGGGACTAGCAGCTCTGCATAGACACTAGATTTCTTGATAACATATGTTTTCTGTTTACACAGAGAAATACACTAAAACACGGGAGAAATCCGCCAAATCACTGTTTATCGGACTTCAAATATTATAAATTCTAACCTATATCCCATTGTGTCTGCCTTTAAATCGCTATCACATGTTGCAAATGTCCATGTTCCGTAGTTTCCCTTTGTATTTGAAAAATGCATTAAAACACTGAAAATATCGCAAAGTGGCTTTATGGCAGACTTGAAATGCTATATGTTTGCATTCATAAACCCTTTCGGGTCTGATTTCATCGCATCGGCGCATTCCCTTCTTATTTCATTTATTTAACTAAAATCGCAAAATACATAGGAAAATGCCTTCTTTCGGATCTCAAAATATATCAAATATCATCTATAACACCATCAGGTCCGACTATCGCAAGCCATATGTATATTGTCCCTGCTCTGTTGTATTACTCCAACGCAATATTTTGATGCGATTGATCGCAATCGCATATTGCATAAACCCTGGGCCGTTTGTAAGTGCTCCTCTGTATTTTCCAATTGTGATATCGCGTTAACCGAGGCTGTTGATCTACGTGCTTGATCAATGATCCTCGTTGACCCGCACTATTTGCAATCACAACTGTCATATGATAGCCTCTGATTTCCTCTGCTTGCCACTGTCAATTGCGATATGCCAATCGGATTTGGACCGTTGATCGGCCAAATCCGACGGCTCCTATGCATTGTTCCTTTGACCTCTGATAAGCCTGTTTTCCACTATTTCTTCATGTTTTTGCCTCCCGATAGTGTTTTTCGCCATTTTGCGAAGGTTTTCCTTTTGCGATAGTTTTGATTTTGAAGACTTAGAGGGTGTTTTTGGATCCATTTTGGATCATGCCTTCTAACTGAAAAATCTTTTGGACCACCAAAAGTTAGTTTTTAAGCATCGATCAAGTGAGGATACAACTTCCTCACTTTTCCAATCTCTATCCATCTTGGACTTCTTGGTTTTGAACCTTTGAGTCTGATTCTGAGGTACTCAAAATCCCCTATACTCGTAGTTCTCACCTTCCTGTCCAGAATTGTATCTTCCTACAACTCATTAAGATATTCAGGCAACAGATCATCAATAGAAGGCAAATGACTTTGCTCTTCAGGATTTTCAATCAAAGAAGGTTCAAACAGTCTCAAGCTTTTTGAATTAACTACTGAATAGATGTGCATGTAAGCTAGCAAATCATGGCGAAAAGTGTTCTCACCAATTTTCTCAAGTATCTTGAAAGGCCCATACCTTATCGGCTTTCGCTTCTTACCTTCACCTTGCATTCTGTCTTTGCTGATGTACAGCCAAACTTGATCACCAACTTGGAAGATATGCTCTATTCTATGCTTGGCATGCCTTGCCTTATACTTGGCCTGGCTTCTTTCCAGCTGTTCCTACACTACCTGGTGAATTTCTTGGATTTTTTCAATCAACTTGGTTGGTTTGTCCACATCACTATGTCCCTCAATTGCTATGTCTTTTCCAAAGACAAAATCCAAGGGAGGCTTTGGTGTAAAACCAAAACAACTCTTAATCGGAGATCTCTGTGTAGAAGAGTGATTGGCATGGTTGTAAACATGTTGCACAAAACACAAATGTTCATCCCAAAGATTAGGATGCTTGCTGCAATAACCCCTGAGCAACTAGATCACTATCCTGTTGACCACCTCTATTTTGCCATCTCTTTGTGGATGAAATGTTGTGCTCTTCAATCTGGTTTCCATCAATTCCCACAGACTTGACCAAAACTTCCCAACAAATCGGGAATCTCGATCAGATATAATGGAAGTGGGTAACCCAAAATGAACCCATACATGCTAAAAGAACAACTTTGTTGTTTGTTCAGCTGTAATTTTCTTGTTACAAGATATCAAAATACACATTTTGCTGAACCTATCCACAATAACATATAAATAATCATGACCTTTTCTAGATTTTGGCAGTCCCCCAACAAATTCCATGGAAACACTTTCCCAAGGATGAGAAGGAACTGGAAGTGGAGTGTACAAGCCTAATTTTCTATTGTTGGGCTTGCTTTTAACACACATGGTACACCCTTTTATATATCTAGAAACGGTCTCATGCATTTTTGGCCAATAGTAGAATCTTTGCAGCTATGCAACTGTTTTACTTACACCAAAATGACCTGATATAAGAGAAGTATGTGCTTCTTGGATTATGTTAACTCTTTCAGTTTGTGGAATGCATAAGTTTCCCAAATGATACAAGAGTTGGTCCTTAACATAATAATCCAATTCTTCTGCTTGTTTGCCATGACTTAAAGTTGCATATACATCTTTAAAATCTATATCTTGAGCATATTGTTCAATGTAGCTTTCATGCATTACTGAGTTATGCTTAAGTATAGGAGATGCATTTTATGATTGGTCTGAACAATATATCTGCAACTTTATTGTGTATGCCCTTTTTATATCTAATGACAAGATGAAACGACTATAGAAAACACATCCACCTATAGTGTCTTGATTGTTGCAATTTAGTTTGTGAGTGCAAATATTGAAGTGGTTTATAATTTGTATGTATAATTGTTTCTTTGCCCATTAGGTAGGGTTTCCACTTTTTCACACTATGTACTAATGCATACAATTCTTTATCATATGTGGGATAGTTAACTCTGCAAAATTAAATGTCTCAGAATGATAGCATATGGGTTTATCGTGTTGCATCAACACTGCTCCCATGGCATAGTCATTGGCATCTGTTTCAATCTCAAATGGTCGTTGAAGATCTGGCAGTGCTAGTACTGGTGTTGTACTAATATTTTCTTTCAAGGTGTCGAAGGATTTTTTCTGTTTGCCTCCCCACTAAAACACCTTGTTCAATCCTGTTAAAGCATGTAAGGGAGCTGTAATCAAGGAAAAGTTAGCAATAAACTTTCTCCAATATTGTGCTGCTCCTAGGAAGCTCCTAACTTCTGTAGCAGATTTGGGTTTAGGCCAATTCACAATGACTACAACCTTAGAGGGATCTATCTTCAGTTCACCACTCCCTATAATATGACCTAAATAATTTAAAGATGTTTTGCCAAATTCACATTTTGATAACTTTACATAGAGATTTTCTCTTTTCAAAACATCTGAAGTCTGCTTTACATGCTTCAAATGTTCTTCCCAGTTTTTACTGAAAACAAGAATGTCATCTAAATATACAATTACAAAATCATCAATAAAAGGTCTGAGTACATCATTCATGACTCTTATGAAAGTGGCAGGATCATTAGTTAAGCCAAAAGGCATAACCAGCCATTCATATAGCCCTTGCTTTGTTTTGAAAGTAGTCTTCCATGCATCTTGTTTTGCAACTCTGACCTGATGATAGCCACTACCCAAGTCCAACTTGGAAAAGTAAACAACTTCTTTCAATTGATCTAATAGATCATTAATGCGAGGAAGAGGATAACGATTCTTGATCGTTATTTTATTCATTGCTCTATAATCAATGCACATCCTCCATGAACCATCTTTCTTTATCACCAACACAATTGGAGATCCACATGGTGATGTGATTGGTCTTATAAACCCTTTATCGAGCAGCTCTTGTACCTGCTCTTGATTTATGCATTCTCTAAAGCGGATAACCTTTTATACCTAAGGTTATGACAATTGTTTCATCCCCTAAGTCTGACCCGAAATCTTTCTAAATAGCAGCAACAGTCTTCTTCTTCTTACCATCCAACTTCTTGGGTTTCAGCTCCAGATGCAAAGACCAACAATGTGCATCATCTTGTCCATCCTTCTTGTAGTGAGTGCATGAAGTTTTGTCTTTCTGTACAGTGTTTGTCTTCCTCTACTTCCATTTTTGCTTCTTTTTTTCCTTGTTCTTGCTTGCAGTGGGTTTTGATGATCCCGCAATCTCTGGGTTCACATTCTTGCCTCTAGCCTCTAGATGTGTAGCCTAAACTAATACATCATCTAGGCTAGTGGGGTTAAACATGAGAATGGTGTCCTTCAAATAGCTATGTAGACCACCTATATACTTCAACAAAGTTTCAAGTGAGTCTAGAGAAATGCCTAGAGTTAAAGCTCTTTTTCTAAACTCCTAGGTATATCTTTGCACACTTTGCCCCTTTAATTGGCGAAGAGTTTTCCAACTCATCATTGCTTGTTGCATATAATCTAGTGGATAGAATTTTTTTTTAATGGTAGAAACAAATTCACTCTAGGCAGAAAGAATTTTAACATGCTTCTTCAAATCAACTTGTGTCTTGCTTTCCCACCACACTAGGGAAGTTCCTCCAATGTGAAGGCTAGCCAGCTGAATCTTTCTCCTTTCTGAATTAATGTTCTACACCCTGCAATATACATCAATCTGTCTAATCTAGTTATCTTTCTTTTCTGCATTTAATTCTCCATCATAAATTGGCAAATCAAACTTTACATCTAATTTAATCACAGAACTCTTCTTCCTTTTCTTATCAAGGCTATTTTTATGTGGAGAAGGTGATGAGGATGATGAAGGTGATGATGGGGTAGATGGTGGAGAAGGCTTCTCTTCTATTCCCTTGCTTTCTGGCTGGGAAACTAGAAGAGATTCCTCTGCTCCTTTATCTGGTTGAGGTGCTGAAGTGCTTTCACCTCGAATTTTCTTAAACTCCCAATACATCTCTTCCACCATAGCACACATGGTCATAAAGATTTCCATGAATTGGGCTTTTGATTCCCATGGAGTTTCTTCTGCCATTCTCCTCTGAGAAAAGACTCTCCCACTATCTGGATTAGCCTAAAAACTTTCTCCTTTTCCCAGTTTGAGCTTTGACCAAGTTAGCATTCAATAAAAGTCTAGCACAAGCTTGTCTAACCTTAACAAACCAAAAACCAAAAGCTTGATACCACTTGATCTGAAAAATGAAGATCTTAGATTATTATTAAGGTATTACAGACTCATGTACAAGGATTTTCCTATATTACTTAGTGCAACGGATCGACAAGATTGCAAATAATATAGACAATGAGCAGTTAAATAAACATAATAGACACACACACATAACACAAAAAAATAATCAAGGTGTTCACCCAATCCTCTTGGGCTACGTCTCCTGGTCCAGCCTTCAGTGGTGACCTCTCTATTATGTCTTGAAGAACAGAGTTTTACAAAAAGTGAGCTCAATTTGAGTCTCACATAACAAATACAAACAGTAAGAGATTACTTGAACCCCTCAAGTCTCTCTAAGTACACTGACTCTCTTCTTCTCTCTTTGTCTCTGCTTTCTCTCTGTCTTAGCACTGCTTGCCTCCATCTCTGTCATTCTGTGGCTTTAAAGACAATCAGCGTTGTCTTTTCATTTCCTCTTCTCAGGCTCTCTAGCTCCCAGCCTCTGTCCACTCAAATGCCATTCTAAGCATTCAACAATCATTTGTTAATGTCTTCTGGGAAGGTGGCCACCTGTTCTGCAATGGAAGGGATCATCGGTGTAGTTGAAATCCAAAAATAGCCTTTCTCTGTTTACACAGAGAAATACACTAAAACACAAGAAAAATCTGCCAAATCATTGTTTATCAGACTTCAAATATTATGAATTTTGCCCTATATTCCATTGGGTCCACCTTTAAATCACAATCGCATGTCGCAAATGCCCATGTTCTGTGGTTTCCCTTTGTATTTGAAAAATACATTAAAACAATGAAAATATCGCAAAATGGCTTAATGGCAGACATGAAATGTTATATATTTTCATTCATAAACCCTTTCAGGTCCAATTTCATCTCATCGATGCATTCCCTTCGTATTTCGTTTATTTAACGAAAATCACAAAATACATAGGAAAATGCCTTTTTTCTAGATCTCCAAATATATCAAATATCATTTATAACTCCATCAGGTCCGGCTATTGCAAGCCATGTATATATCAGCCCCGCTCTATTGTATTGCTCCAATGCAATATTGCGATGCGATTAATCGCAATCGCATATCGCATAAACCCCGAGTCGTTTGTAAGTGCTCCTCTGTATTTGCCAATTGCGATATTGCGAGTTAACCTAGGCCATCAATCTGCATGCTTGATCGATGGTCCTCATTGACTCGCGTTGATCGCGATCGCAACTGTCAGATGATAGCCTCTGATTGCCTCTAGTTGCCACTGCCGATTGCAATATGCCGATCAGATCTAGACCGCTGATCGGCCAGATCCGACAACTCGTGTGCATTGTCCCTTTGACCTCCGATAAGCTTGTTTTCCACTATTTCTTCATGTTTTTGCCTCCCGATAGTGTTTTTCGCTACTTTGTGAAGGATTTCCTTTTGCTATAGTTTTGATTTTGAAGACTTAGAGGGTGTTTTTGGATCCATTTTGGATCAGAGGTAAAAAGAAAACAAACTCCAAAAGCAACACCAACTTTAGAAAAATAGAAGGAAACAAGGAAAATTGTTAAACAAATAGATCAACCCAATTTTGAACCAATAGATTAACCTATTTTTGAAAACAAACGGAAACTTGAATCTCACATTGCTATCAAAATAGTTGAAACTATGACAGAAGAAGGGCAAGGATCCACTATCCTCACTCGAAAACAGAGACTTAAAAATGAAAAACAATAGAGAGAATGGAAAAGACAAACAGAGGAAGAGGCAAAAAGAGAAGATGGAAGAAAAAGAGAAGAAGAAAGAAAAATAGAGTATGATAACAAAAGACTAAATGATAATGAATAAAAAAATATTGATGATCAAGAATCTACTTTTGGCCTTCCAATATTAGATACAAGTGCAATATTAGGAGAAGAAGTGAAAATGAAAAACATTCCACCTTTTGTATTGCCTAACTTTTATGGAATATCAACAGAAGATCCTAACTCATTTATGCTTGAATTCGACATCTTGTGTAGAACTAATGGATACATAGATGACACACACAAGCTTCGCCTCTTTCCTGCTACTTTGAAAGTATCAACATTAAAATGGTTTACAGGTTTAGGAGAACATACAATCACTTCTTGGGATGACATGAAGAAAATATTTCTTAAAAATATCAAGCCTATTGTAGGCCTAGGGACTCAAAAGAGGGTATTTTTAGAATGACACAACAAGAAGATCAAAGTTTAGAAGAGTATTTGGAAAGATTTTCTTATAATCTTCAAAAATCTAAACAAAACTCTCTAAACCCAGATACCATTCGTACAATATTTCTTAAAGGCTTAAGAGATGAATATATTGACATTCTGAATGTAATGGGAAAGCTTGATATTTCAAACTTGCCATTTAATGAAATTGCAGAACTATGTCAAAAATATCCTAGAGGAAGAACAAAAACTTGGAGAGATATTGCTTCAAAAGCTTCAAAATTAGGAGCCGAGGGGTAACAAGAGAAAAGATAGGGAGCTTGCTAGAAAACTTCAAAACTAATCTTCTAAGTACAGTAGGGACACAAGTAGATGTTTTGAAAGCAAACAAAAAGAAAGAAGAACAAGAGAAAATCTTAGCAATCTTTTGTCCCAAATTTAGGAAGAAACACCCATTAAGATAATGTCCTTTAGATAGTATGTAGTTATGTGGCCTTTGCACAGAAAACCATTCAACGGAAAACTGTCTAAAGTTGGAAGTATTGCAAATGAATCTAATGGAATAAGTACAAGGGGTAGATGGCCTTTACTATATCACACCAAGAAGACCATGGCATCCAAGGATTCCTCAAGTGCCATTCCCTCAGCAATTCCCACAACAAAGTTATCAGTATCCTCCTCAAAGTTCATGGAATACACCAATGCCATGGAAAGCTTGGCCTCCACAACAATATCAAAACTAACCTTCACAATGTTGGAGGGGATATAGTTATGGAAACCAACCACCTTAACAAATATATCCTCAACAATACCAATAACAATACCAACAACAATATCAACAACCATTTCCATACCAACAGTTCCAATAATATCCATAATCTATGCCATTTCCACAACAAAATCCTGCACCATTACTAATTCAACCATAGCAGCTTCAACTACCTTCAAACCAGCCTAGACCAACTCGACTACCAGCTCAACCAGTAGAAAATCCGAGTAACAAAATGGATAAACTTGCAGAATGTGGAAGAAGCAACATATTTTCCAACATAATCCATTCTCCCCACAAATGATGTCCATTTAAGGTTTGGGAAAGTATTGCATAAAAATTCTCCTCCGATCATAGAAGAGCCAGCTAAACAAGGAGAACAACCTGAAACATCACATTCAGAAAATCAAAGTCAGAAAGGAAAAACTGTAATAACTCAAACACCACCCTATCCAGAGAGGTTAGTAGAGCAAAAAATTCAAATGTCTTTTCCTGAATTTGATATTTTGGATGAATTGAAAAATGCTTATGTCAAAATTCCTTTGTTACATGTAATAAAAGAAATTCCAATTTATGCTAAAACATAAAGGAGTTATGCATCAAGAAAACTGGTAAAAAGAAAAAAGATCCTACTACAATCCAAGTCATTAGAAATCTAGCTAGCCTCGTGTCTACAAAGACAAAAGTCGAAAAATATATTGACCCTAGTATCCCTATGGTTACTATTTCAATTAATAATTTTCAGTTCCAAACACTTTAATATATTTGGGAGAAGATATAAATTTTATGACTATAGAGACAATGAAACATTTGAATTTGAACAACATTAGGTCTACTTCTACCATTTTAGAGTTAGCAGACAGATCTAAGGTTGTACCAGAAGGAATATTAGAAGATATCATTGTCTCACTGGATTCATGGGAGTATCCTATAGACTTCCTCATTTTGCAGCCAAAATCAAATATAGGAGGAAATCCTCTAATCTTAGGCAAACCGTGGTTATCCACTGCATATTCCTTTATTGGATGCAGATCGGGAAGTATGATTATTGCACACAGGGATGAAAGAAAGAACATTACACTTTATTCTCCAGCACAAGCACTTTCTTTATTATCATGGCTTGAAGGACACAAACAACAACAAACTAAATCAATTCTTAGTATTAACCAAGTCTTTGACCTTAGAGTAAAAGAGGAGAATGAAGATCTATTAGACATTTTCATCTCAGAACCAGATATTTCAGAGAAGCTTAGAGTAACTCAGTATGAAGCTGCAAGTAATCTTTTGAATCACTGTCTTCAGGAAACCTACACAATTCAATAATTGCAAGATTCATTCACAAATATTTTTCCTGTTAACTCAATTATCAATTCAAAACTAAAACTATTGAGATTTATCTTGGAAACATTTGAATATTGGTAATAACTTACCATCATCGCAAGAACAAGAGGTAATAGCATTGTTTTTTTTCTAAGTAAGATTAATTCTATTAAAAAGAGGAAAAATATTTACATAATGGCCAAAGTCAGTTCATTGCTCTAATAAGAGCCATCATTCCAGAAAAAAACACGAGGCCAAGTGCAGAACCCACAACATGGAGACCCATACAGCAAAAAACAGAGGAAGTCCATAGCCTAGTTACCATAGTAAACTTGCCAGGGGTAAGCCAAAAACATGACAAAAAAACATAGACCACCATCGGCAAGAGCAGGCTAATCATCAGGTTATTCTTCCACAATTCGGCACCATCCGAATTCTAGTTCATCAACAATAGGAGCGGCGTACTGAACAGAAGGTCTAGGGTCAACAGGCAACATCTTTGTATCCTGCGTGCTTCCACCTGGGTCAGCCCAAACATGTTGTGGCACCATTCCAATTCCAAACTGAATCGCATGAGGAGGACCAGCAGCTGCACCCGAGCCTCCTGTATGAGTGTCTGAGCCCTCCATTTGTGTTGTCTCATAGAAGACCATGGATATGTGGGCGGTTATCCGAGGCTGGTGCAGAGAGCTATTGAAAGTGAAGATGTCGGACCCTGTCGAAGATGGAGGCCCCCGAGAATGACTAGAGACATGACGCCTCCCGTGCCCACTATGGGTGCTTGGATAGCGACTTGTGAACAATTCACTGGTGGGGGCACGCGAGTCCGAAGTAGAGTCAGTCGGAATGCGCCGGGTTGGCCTCTGCGGTGCCCCATTCTCTGACGAAGATGAGCCATCGAAGAAGGGGCAGAAGAAGGATTACAAACAGACTGCACAATGGAACCGAGATCCGGCCAGCGACGAGAGGACCAACAGAGACCTGAGGACCCGGAGACAGCTCTCGAATGTGAGGCGCAATCTAGTGATTACGCTCCACCTTTGACTTGTTCTCCTCAATCTCCCACCCACACCATTCAAAGATTGAGCCGAAGACAGAACGGATGAACAGGGGGCCAGAAGCTATAAATGAGATTCTCATAAGCCACCTATTAGAGCCAAAAACCCGAACAGAGTCCCTGAGATGATAAACTAACACAAGAACCTCTAGAGTGATACTCAAAACCCTCTAATGAAAATAGATGAGACGGTGGAGCTGCTCTATGAAGGCCAGACACAGCGTTCTCGTGAAAGGCCCAGAACCAACAGAAAGAACCAGAAATTGATCAGAAGTGAGGGGATGAGCCCATAGCCAGAACTCACAAAGCTTCATTGCGAACACAGGGTCATGCCCATCCTTATACTGGCCAGACCTACCTCGAAAATCCCCGATCATAACTGCAACATTGATGGTAGCCGCGATCTCTTGCGGGTAGCAGCGTGTGGAGGAGGTATCCATTACAGTGGACGCACAGAATGAGCCTGAACCACTTGACGGGGGAGTGTAATGGCTCGCATTCCAAGATCTCCTCCCCTCATTCGCATTTAACACCTCGTACAGGATGGGCAAGTGTCGAGCCGCCTCGCCCCACCCCAGTCCCGTCAAGTTAATCGCTGCATCAGTCACCCGCATCCGTGGGAGGTAATAGCATTGTTACATAAATACTCAAAATCTTTTGCATGGGATTACACATACATGCAAGGGATTCATCCCAACACATGTATCCACCACATCTATACTGATTACCATATTAAATCAGTAAGGTAGCCACAAAGGAGGATGAACGCCATGATGAAGGAAATAGAAAAAGAAGAATTATAGAAACTGTTACAAGTTTGATTCATCTATCATATTTCTGAAATTCAATGGGTTTCCCCCTTAGTGGTAGTACCAAAGAAAAATGGGAAGTGCATAATATGTGTAGATTACAGGAATTGAACAAAGAGACATTAAAATATCATTTCCTGCTACCATTTATTGACCAGGTGCTAGATTCATTAGCTGGGAAGAATTTATTTTCTTTTCCTTTCTAGATGGATTTAGTGGGTATAATTAGATTAGAATAACGTTGGAAGACCAGGACAAAAAACATTTACTTTCCCATGGGGAACATATGCATACAATGTTTTGTATTTCAGGCTATGTAATGCACCTGCTACTTTCCAAAGAGTAGTCCTTGCAATATTTTCTAATCCGATCCATGAATGTGTAGAAGTCTATATGGATGATTTCACTGTATATGGAAACACATTTGATGATTGTTTGAAAAATCTTGAGAAATTTTTGAAAAGATGCATAGAGACAAATCTATCCCTAAGTAATGAAAAATGCTACATGATGTTAACAAAAGGGATAGTGTTGGGGCACCATATTTCTTCATCAGGAATTAAGGTGGACCCATAAAAAAATACAAGTCAAAATACAAGTCAATGTGAATTTAATGCCACCTATAACTCAAAAGGAAGTAAGAAGTTCTTGGGTTATGTAGGATACTATAGGAGATTTATTGAAAATTTTAGTAAAATAGCTCTGCCTCTATTCAAGTTACTTGTAAAAGATGTTGAATTCCAATGGACAAATCATTGTCAAAATGCGTTTCAATTATTGAAAGAAAAACTATCAGTTGCCCCCATTATTTGATGACCAAATTAGTCTTTTCTATTTCATATCTCCACTGATGCATCTGATACAACCATAGGTGCATCACTTGGACATAAAGAAAACTAATTTAATTATGCTATATACTTCATAAATAAAAACTTAACACCATTAGAATTGAACTACACAGTCACAGAAAAAGAGATGTTAGATGTAGTACATGCAGTAAACAAATTCAGGCATTACATAACAAGCTATCAAGTATTCATTCTCACATACCATTCAACCATCAGATATTTAATGAATAAAGCAATCATAAATTGCATAATTACAAGATGTCTATTGTTAATGTAGGAATTTAATATTACAATTCAAGATCGCCCAGGTAAAGACAATCAAGTAGCCGATTTCCTTTCAAGGCTTCACACACCTGGTGATTCAAATCTTGTTTCAGATAATTTCCTAGATGAACATATGTTTGCAATAACTGTCAAAACACCATGGTTTGTAGATATAGCAAACTATTTATCTTCTGGAAAATTACCATCCTAGTTCACAAATAAACAGAAATGAAAGATAATTAGAGAAAGTTCTAGATATAGCTGGGTCAATGGTGATCTATTTTGTACTAGATCTGATCTAATAATAAGAAAATGTGTTATAGAATATGAAATCTTAGAAATTTTGAAAGCATGTCATGACGAGCCATGTGGTGGTCATTTTGCAGACAAGCGGACAACCTATAAGGTGTTGAAACTAGGCTACTACTGGCCAACAATCTTTAAAGATTCCAAAGCCCATGTCAAAAGGTGTAACAGTTGCCAAAGAATAGGAAGGCCAATAATATCTAATGAAATACCACTTAAGCCACAAGTACTCATAAAGCCATTTGAGCAATGGGCTCTAGATTTTGTGGGACCAATAAACCCACCTTCAAATGGAAAAAAGTACATCTTGGTATGTACTGATTATGTTACCAAGTGGGTTGAGGTAAAGGCATTAGCAAGAGAAACAGAAGATACAGTAGTCACATTCCTCTTTGAAGAAACATTTGTCAGATTTGGAGTACCGAGACAGATTGTAACTGACCAAGGCACATAGTTCACTTCCAAACTTGTTCGTGATCTTACAGAAAAGTACAAGATCAAACATATAAAATCAACTTCATACCATCCTCAAGAAAACGGATAAGTGGAGTCAACAAACAAAGTCCTAGAGAATATCATGACGAAGACTGTGCAAATGAATAGAAAGGATTGGTCAGAGAAATTGAGAGATGCACTATGGGCATACAGGATAACATGGAAGAACAAAACTGGGTTCAGTCCATATCAATTAGTGTATGGAAAAGAAGTCCTGTTACCAATAGAATTTCAAATACACACATTCAAATTAGCAGCAAATTTGGAAATGGAATTATTTGAAGCACAACAACAATGAGTAATGGAATTGAATCAACTGGATGAAATAAGACAGCAAGCAGTGGAGCACACATCTCTTGTGCAGCAGCAGAGGATAAAATGGCATGATCGATTCATCAAGAACAAAACATTCAATAAAGGAGATTGGGCATTACTGTTTGAATCCAAGTTTAAATATTTCAAGGCAAAGTTTACAACTCATTGGCTGGGGCCATATGAGATAGAAGATATCTTTGATAATGGAGATGTCAAAATAAAAACAATTGATGAAGCATCTATTTCATTTGTAGTTAATGTACATAGGCTTAAAGTCTACAATAAGCCTATGAATAAAGAAGAATTTATGAAAATAATTTCAATAGATATTGATCTAGAAATAATGGAACAACATAGCAATATGCCTTCCATTATTCCAATAAAAAAAAAATTGCTTGTGAAAACCCAGGAAACTAGCACAAAGTAAACTTGAATTCATAGAGGAAAACCAACTAGTTTGCATGTATGAATTCTCTATCTTGTTTTACTCTTACTTCAATTTGATTTTGCAAAATTAATCCTCCAAAACAACACAAGACTTGAGGATAAGTCCTCACATAAGCAAGGGGGAAGCTACAAAAAGGAACTCAATTTGAGCAGTTGAAAGTTTGAGCAAGGAACTTGAATTGCATCTCAAAAGGGACCTGAAACATCATTTAAAATATTGTGTAGAAAGGACCTGAAATGTAAGAAGAAACATGTATTATATGAAAGATACAACATACAAAAATACATGTCATTAGGGACCTAAATCATCAAGTACAAATTGCAAAAGGGACCTGAACAACATCAACATTAAAAGATCTTGAATCAATGATGGATGCGAAAACAAGAAGCAAGAATAATTCTACATTGCAATCTATCCTAGAAGAGCCATCAAAGACATTATCACCTATCGTTTGACTAGAAGACATCATCAAATACTTTATGGGAGTAAAGTACAGTGAGTAAAAAAAAGTTAGTCTTGAAATTTCAATTTTTTTTTTTTTTAGATATTGTTAAGATTAATTTAATACTTGATATGCATATTTTACCTACATTTCACTACCTTCATTATCCTATTCATTATATTCCCGTTCCTATTCATTATATTCATTTCCATATCCATTATCCTACCCATTTAATTATCATTCCATATACCACATCATATTAACCCTAGGCATTTTCTTAAAGCAAATGGATTAGAAATAGAGGGCTCAATAGTCAAGCCCTAGTTAACCTACAAAACCATACCAAAAGTTAGTATCATAAAATTTAATTTTAAATATGACCATGTTAGGTTCATTTTAAAATTAAATTTAAAACATTGAAAAGCGCATATTATGAAATGATATAAGTCATAACAAATCGAAATAATGAATTTCGATAAGACATAACCAAAGCACATAATAAAAAATGATACAATGAAGTGTAAAGTTACAATGATGCAATGAAATGCCAAGACAAATGATGCAATGACATGCCAATAATGCAACAAAACGAAAGTTATGAAATGGTATTACGATGTGTTTCAGTGGCATAATGTGCTTTGAATGGATATGAGATGGAGCCATGATGCATTTCAATGGGCACAAGGCCATGTAATCAGACCATGATGCAATTCAATGTGCACGGCAATCAAACCATAATGCATTTTGAATAAGTACGAGATGGAGCCATGTGTTTTGGTGGGCATACAAAGGTATGGGTATATGGCGACATAAGTATAACAATAGACATAGTATACGATGATGAGTAAAGACGAGAACGTGGAGGTATACACCATGGGAAAGTATGCATGACTAAGCCACGAGGACATCTCAGTCAGAGGTTGAAGCATGCGAAAATGGTCAAAACAATTTGAAAACACAGTGATACAACATTTCAACCAAAAACAAATTGTGCGCCTACGCCATTTTCAAACCCACAGACCTGTGTAAAATCGCATTTTCTTCACCATCATAGCCATTTGCAGACACAGAGAGGAAGTTGAATGTCATGCAAGCTATTGGCAAGCATTCGAAATATCCAGTGAAGAATGAATTAACAGAGAAAAACACAGGAATAGAGGAAATCAAACTGAGAAAAGTAAGCATGAAATATAGCAATGGAGGAACGAAGATAAAAAGAGCAAGCGGAGTTGACTGGGAATTAAGCCGAGAGATCTGGTAGTGGTGTAGCAAGAACATGCATTCTAAGTGCAAAGATCTCATGAAGCAAGAAGGTAAGAGAAAAAACCAGATTTGTTTTCATAAATGTAATGGATATTTCAATGATTAAATCTTGGGATTTTGGTCAGAACACCAATTAACTCCAAGTTATAAATTAGTGCCTCTACCACCGTTTAAAACTTGTCACTGTCATCGTTCATTTAGACTCTGCCACCAATAAATACATAAGATATTTGAGTAGAGTTTAATGGTAAAAATGTTATGAAACGTAGGGAGATAAGGCTACGACTCAAAGGAAATCCTGGCATTTCACCAAAAGCAGGTAAATTAAATTAGATCTTCTATGTTCAACCACGAAATCGTCGAGTTTTGGTTGTTGAAACAGAGTGTTGTATAATAAAAAAAGAAGTGGACTATTTGTTGTTTAATTGCACAAACAATGAGTTTAAAAACCACTTCAGTTCTTTATATAACGAATTTGTCACAAATAGAGAAATATTCATAAATGAAAATCGAAAGGCGAGAGGAACTATGGAATGAATCTAAAAACAAAAAAAAACAAAACAGAGTTTCGAATTTCATTTTGAAAACAAGATTTCTTTTCCTATAAACAGTGGATAAAATGCATGAATGATATGTATGGGAGGATCATTTCATTCACATGCACAGAAAGGGTTATTGAAACAGAGCTGGGATTTTGATGAATTGGAACAGAACAAAGATTGGTTTGTGAATCAGAGAAAAAGAAAAACATGAGTAGGATGTTTTTTTTTTTATGATTTTCATCTACAAAGAGTAATGTTTTAAAGAACAGTGACTCATTTTTGCTGTAAAACAGAGATTGAACAAGCCTAAATTAATTGTTTTTAAAGAGTATCAGAGAGGAGGTAAGCTCTATTACTACAATGCATGAATGAATCAAGAAAATTTGTATGCATGCATAATTTTTATTGTCATTTTTAAAATGAGAATGATGACAGTAGAGGGTTATATAAATTGGTTTTCAAAACACATGGCTACAAGAATAGAACCAAAATTCCAGATTGAGTAGTGAGAGAAAGAACTAGTAGAGAAACTTTATCAAGCTAGACTTATAGGTTTTCTCCAGAAGTTTAATGGGCATAGTGAAAGCACAACCAGGGAATTTATGAACAACTATGCCCAAGACCAAACTATGGTAGAAAACTTAGCCATTCCATTAACCCCAGAATTCATCTCTCGGGCATTAGATCTACCATTAACAGGAGAACACTATCATAAAGGTCTACACTTCAAACAAAGAGCATGGAATTTCTTCTTAGAGAAGAACAAGAAGGGAAATTTTGTTAGAACTAAATTCATACCTAAGGAATGGTTCAATGAGCCTGGGGAGAGTTAGTTTTAATCATTTAGAAGTTTCTCACATGTAATAGAGTCCAAAGTGTGGCACATCTTTACCATGTCACATTATTTCAACACATCAAAGGAGAAGTAAAAAATAACTTACCATATTTCTTCTCCAGGAATCTTATTAAGATTATAGAGACAGTGAAAAACAAAATTGAACCAAAAGAAGATCAAATATATCACCAAGGACTTATAACAATTCTTGTATAATATCAAGTGAGAGCTAAGGGAATAGTTTGGAAATAATTTTAGTCCAAAATCATCATGAAGAACAAGCCATAGAGGAGCAGTATAAAACAGTTCAGGAAACCCGAAGCATAATGAATTCACCTCTCTAACCAAGAACTAGATCTAAAAACAAGCACAATACTATCATGATTGAGAAGGAGGCATTCTTCATATCCACTCCTAGGATGCATAGGAGAAATATCCCAACAGAGACAAGTAGCAAAGACCCTGAAGTACAAATTGTAGAGACACCTTCTACAGAGAAACTAGTAGAAGACATCATTGAAAGATTTGAAAAAGAAGCATTGGAAAAAAACTCATACTTTGACAATGTTGAGGCCACATCATTTGCTAAGGATACACAAGAATTATAAAAAGAGTTTCAACTGAGCAAGATAAAAGCACTGACGGATCAATTAGAGATAAACAGGATCTTAGAAAGGCACTTGAAGAAAGAGAACAAAGCATATAAGAAAAATAATGCAAATTTGGTCAGGGAGAATGAAAAGCTAAATGAGGAGGTAGGAAAACTGAAAAGAAATAATGATCTTCTTTGCAAACAGGTTTTCAAGTGGCTCAAAGACAAAAACATGTCGAAGAAAAAGTATGAGAAACAGAAGGTCAAGGCTACAATTTACAAGGAAGAATAGTACAAGGGGATATATTGTCTACTAGAAGCAGCACAGCAGGAAGCATCAAGATCAGGCACAGGGTTTATAAAAGAGGTCAGAAGATCCAAGAGGAGGAAGCAAGCATGAGGACATGCTTGTGCATCAGCAAGGGGGAGATGTTGGCCCTCGTTTTTTATTCAATTTTGCTCAAGAAAACACACTTAATTTCTATATTATCCATCCATTTGCCATCATATACACCCCATTTTGATGTATTTATGCATATTCATGTATATAAATTTAGTTTTACAATTTTTAGATGTTTTTATGAAAATTGATTTTAAGTGCATTTTTTGACAGAATATGAAATTCCCGTAATGGATTCATGGATTTCATATTTGCAAGACACTTGGGCACGAGTTGAGCACATTTCTAGAAATATTGGGAACTAGGATTAAGCTAACTCATATTGGTTCGGTCAAACCAAGCTTAAACAGGCCCAATCAAAGCTAGTCAAACAAGACTAGTCATTCAGGAAATCCCTAGGAAATAGGGCAGTTTTATGATTTCATGGGATTTTCCATATTTTTAGTGATGGGATGGATGATTTTTGTTAGTGCCTTATCTACCTCAGGCTGAAGGAAGGCAGGTCTAAGGTAACATCAAACCATGCTTAACCTGGTAGCTAGCCCTACCAAGTCAAGAGAGGGCTCTCTCCTTGTCAATCTCAATTAGGATATTGGAAATTAGGGCTTGAGATGACTGAATTTAATGTATATTTCAGGCTAGGTATAGTAGCTCAGGGTTTTTGGTTTGATTTTCGATTTTGGGTTTCTGGATCAATTGGAGAAGGCAGATTGGGTCTAGGAAATCAACTTAGGGATACAGTCATGCTCTGTGGGGCGAGGTACACAAGGGTTTATGTACTAGAAAAGGATTAATATGGTAGTTTAACACAGTTGAGGATTTTTATGAGGGAATAAAGAAACTATGAATCCTCTTCAAACAATTGAAAACATTGAAAACCAAATGCATTTCCAAGACAAAGCACAATAGTGTATTTTGTCTATTCACCTTGATTTATTTAGTTTTAGAAGAGAAAAAGAGATGTGGATACATGTAAAACATCAGAAAAAACCCATTACAAAGAAAAAACAATACATGAACTCACTGTCACAAGAATCCCACAAAAATAGTTATGAAACCTGGTTTTATTCCTTGCCAGACTGCTGATACAAATGTTCAATGAGAGCCACCACTTCTACCAAAGTCCAACCTTTACAAATGACTAAGAAATTACATAATATAGGCAAGGAAACCACTCGTGCTAGCTATCAGGGTCAAATCCATGAGAAAAGGGGTGGTTTCAGCCATATCTAAACTAAGAACAGGAATATAGGCAGTGGAACAACTTGCCTCTAAAACCAAGGAAACCAATTCATTACAGCTCAAAACCACTTGGAACTTGATGTATCTACCCTATGAAGTGATTTTTCATCCATATTTACATCAAATTCATCATTTACCATTATTAAATTTACCAGCAAATGAGGAGAAAATTATCTCCCAAGAAAACTAGGAAAAATCTGGAAAATCAGGCAAAATTGGCAAAATCAATTTAATGCGCAGCACCAAAATTTTAATGTGCATCGCTTTTTATAGGCCAATTTTGGAAGCCTTATCAGAGTCCAAATAAGGTGAAGTATAGCTCATGGGAAATCTTGTCGAGTCTACTTTCTGGAACAAGTTGAATTTCTGAATTTAGAGTTCATTTGCCCCTCCAAAAATGGATTCTCTCAAGACTGCTTCCTGTGTGGCAAAAAAGTGGCAGAGAGGGCACTTTTTGGGTGTTTTTTGCCCTTTTGGAGATCTAGAACTTGTCCAAAATTCTCACTATTTCTAAGCTTGCTTATTTTTCCATGTTGTTTCCAAATATATAAACCATTTTGCAAGAGGATTCCCCCAACAAAATCGCAACGCCGGTGGCACCACACACCTATTGGAAAAACCTATTTTTCCAATTCAAAAATCAAAAATGACAAAATTTTCTCCAAGTTTCTTGAAATTTTGCATCAATCATCCTTGTTACGTTCTTTGATGGTCCAATTATGCTTCAGCCAAGATCTTGAGTTTACCTTTCTCTTTTTTGCTCCTCAAAGCTCTTTTTAGCTTGCCTTTTAGCCTCTTTACCCTTGTTTTGCAAATCTTGTTCCGGGTTAGGTAGTGATAGGCCATATGGCACAACATTTTCTTCTCTTTGTTGACTTTCTCAAGCAAATTATCAAGGTGGATGTTCACCCTTTCCAACCATGTATCTCAGTCATTCTCAATTTCTTGCTCAAGGGAGGTCATCTCGATCTTTCTTTTCTTTGCCTCTTGCCTATCTTCCCTAATCATCTGCAACTCCATAATAGTTTGCTTATCCATCAACTGTTTGTCTTCCCACTCAAGAAAGTTGATGATCTATTTGCCCCTCTCAAGGTTCAATGATAGAGCTTGTATTTCAGCCTCCTTCTCTTTGATAACCATGTCCTTGATTTTTGAGCTTTGAGATCCCAAATCAGTAACATCCTCCTCAATAAGAATAAACTCTCTGTCTTGCCCTTCAGGAGGGGTCTTTTCATGCATCTTTTTCTTTCCTTTATCTCTACCCTTTGACTGCTGGCCAGCCTGTATAGCTGGAGAAGAAGGCAAAGCCCCTTTCACCCCTGGTGAAAATAGCATTTTCCTGTGGTCTGGTGAAGAAAACCAGACCCCTTCCACCCCTGGTGGAGATAGTACTCACCTAGTAGCAGCAAAAATCCTCCTTGTAACTCTCTCATAGGTGACAAACATCGGCACACCTGTAGTCTCGGTCTCATGAACACCTAGCTATCCTGATGGCCCTCCTTCCTCCTGAGACACTGATGGAATCACTTGAGGGCCTTTGAAAATCTCATTGGAAATAAAGGTATCCCATGGTATGTTCAACAAACTTAGCTGAGGCAAGAAAACAATTTTGATCAGTGAGAAGTGGTAAATACTATTGAGTTGTTGGGGAAAAGGTTTCCTTTGCACATAGTGATCCATATTCTCAATATTCCTGTATATAAAGTAAGGGATCTTCATCATTCTTACTCTTGTGAAGTGCATCAACAACCTGATATGATATGCATATAGGCGGGAAAACCTTCCTTACTAGGTGAAATACTTGATGATGAGTTTCATGAGAGGAGCATAAATGTTCTACAAGTATTTGAAAGGAAAAAACCTGTTGATTTGACTGTGATATCCAGTCTTAATGTAAGGCTCATAATGTTCTCTGCCCACATACTGCCCCTTATTCCATTGCTCACCTACATTAGGGATACATGTTGCTGCTGAAATGGTGGCAGGTGTCAAGGTGAAAGAGACACCAGCCAGGTTCACCTGGCCATTATGGAGATGGATAACAAACAACCTAGCAAGCTCATGATGAAATTTTACCCTCTCTACCATTTCAGAAAACTGATAACAAGACTGGTGTTTAAAGCTAGCTACAGCAAGAGGGCAAGAAAGAAATTCTATAAGAGTGGTGGGATCCTCTCGGATGATCTTTCCCCCTTTGTATGGATTTCTTGGCACTTGAGCTTCTCTGGAAGAATCACTGAGAGATTCCTCTTCCCTCTCATAATCTAAATCTCTCTCCATGCTTTTGGTAATATGATGGGTGATGAAATTTGTAGTGAAAACAGATGAGTATGAAGAGATTTTGAAATATAAAGTAAGTAATGTGTATGAGGAAGCGAATGCTTGGGGGAGTAGGAATTTGGGTTTCTTTTGGGGAATGAGGGGAGTGAATGGTGTTAAGGATGTGGAATAAGGGTTTGATAGTGAAGTGGGTGTAGTGGAATGGATTGATTTGGGAGTTAGGGTTTGGGAATAGTGTAATATGGTTAGGGTTTTGTAAATGAGAGTGGGGTTTAGGGAGTCAACTTTGATGATTAGGCGATAGGGAATGTGACTTGGAAAACTCAATATGAATGGAGTTAGAGAAAACACCAACTACCTTTGATAACTTGTGAGAGGCAGTTTAGTAATTAATTAGGGTTTTGTGTTTGACAAATAGTTATGGTTTTCTCTAAAGGAAGCCAACCACAACCCTAACAACCAAACATTACTCTTCAAAGCAAGCAAGAATGATATACTTACTTGGGACAAGCATCAAATGATTGTTTTAGGAAATTTGGAGGCGGTTTGAGGCAATTCAGGCTTCTCCAACAGATGCACAGTGCTCACTAACAGGTGTGCAGCGCCATTTTAATGCGCAATGCCATACCAAATTTACATTGTCAAACTGCAATAGGTGCGCAACGCACTTTTAATGCGCAGCACTAGGGAAATAATGTGCAGCACTAGGGAGAAAAATGCAAACTTACCTCTATTTCTCTTCTTTAGCTCAAAATTGTGTTTTCTCCTCTCCTTGGCTCTCCAATTCAATAATGAGGTTAAAAAACACTTGAAATTGCCTTTATACCTTTCTCCTTTAATTTTTCATTAACCAAGACACACTCTTCTATAGTTTTGATAGCTTTTTTCAAAACGCTCTGTTTCACTTACATCTGACTTTTTCCTTTTTGCAGGTGGACTTATTACATTGACTTTTTGCAGTGGAAGGAGTTGACTTTGTCACCAGGTCACTAGGAGAAATTCAATTACATATTAGGACAATAAAATTACATCAAGTCTTTCATTAACTGCAAATGCTCAATTTCATCTCAAAATAGAGTTTTGAGGTGAAAGAGCTTTATTTAGCATAACATAAGTAAACTTATGACTCTATGAACCTTTTTATTCTCCTAATGTGCCCGCTGACCTCTTTATTAGAGCATGCCTGACAAACCCTAAGACCTAATTGATCTTATAATCACCCTATGAGTGATCTCAGTTAAGAATTATTAAATAAAGGTATTACAGACTCATGTGTCAGTGTGTATCTAGGTTATTTAAGCAATAGATCGATCAAATTGCAAATACATAGACACTTGAAATGGAAGACAACAGAGAAATACAGTAAGAAAATATAAGAACACAAGAAATTAATAAGGAGTTCACCCTATCCTCCAGGGCTACATCTCCGGTCCAGCTTTCAGTGGTGGCCTTCTTTTATTGGGTCTTAAAGCAGAGAATTATAAATAAGGAGCTCAATAAGAGTCTCCTGTCACAGGATAGCTTGGCAGGGTGGTTCTTGGATTTCCCGAGCCACTAGAGTACACAGAGTCTTGGCCTTACCATCTTTCTGACCTCTCGGGTCTATAATGGAAGGAGCCCAATGTGGTGCTTGGTCCTGATAGATCCCCTTTAGGGATGGCTCGAATTTCTCAAACCCTTTGGTGTTCGATGCTGCCTTTGGTCAGCTCCGCCCTCCGTCTTCTCACTGCTTTTTTTTTTCTCTCTTTGTCTGTTTTCTCTATTCTTCCGTGTGTGTGTGTGTGGGTGGTCCCTTTTTGTTGTTTTGTGCATGGCTTTAAAGCCACTTGAGCTCATGGTTGTTTGATTCTTCTTCCAACTCCATTGGATTGCCTGCTACAACTTTGCTTGGAGTTCCCTATCTCGGTGTCATCATCAAACTCACAGGCAGCGACCACTTGTCCCTCTGCGAACTGCGCCAGCTTGCTTCATCGGTTCATTTCTTCAGTTACATTATGGAATGAGTCATCCACCACCTTGGTGGTCAATTCAGACTTCAAATTATTTCATGTCGCTCCTTAATCCCCCATCAGTTCCATCTTCTCCATCAGGTGTGATCTCAGCCGTTAGATCTGGAGCCCCCAGATCCGACGCCATTCACTCGTTTCACGCGGTTGACTTGCTCATCTGTTAGCATGCAATAAGTGGCGGTTTTCTCTCTCCTTCACCTTCCATGCATCGGGCACTGAGTGGAATCACTCCATTTTCACCAAAACTACTTACCGCCCAGGGATACCCCCGATCAATATCGCTGGTTTTTTTTGGAGTGTCGGTCCCGCCTTTGCCTTTAGCCTTTTTCCCCACGGTTTTCCTAGCTCTCATGCGACTGAACTCTCGACGCCTCTCTATTTCGAGGGTTTTTTCCCAGCGATGCATGATCGCGCTTAAAACTACCTCCATTTCCCGATCTAGGCCTCCCAGGTACTAATTTCACCTCTTGCGCAGTCTCCATGGGCCTCGGTCAACGCACTTTGACCGAGGTCCTCGTCGTTCCACGCTGGCTACCAACTACCACTAGTTTAGAGGTGTTTGTGATTGCTACTCTTAATTCTTTGAAGTCTGTCCCGACCTGGTACAACCATGGTTTTGTTGATCATTCTTTATGGATCCAATTCGGATCATTAATGGAACTAAACCCTAGGACTATTTGTTATATATGAAATGAAATAGGATGACTGTGAATGACCAAAAAAAATGTGTAAATGGTCAGCAGGTGAATTTCATGAGGGAAACTGACATGAAACCACTACCATCAGTTGATCCATGACCTAATGGAATGTAGCTAATCGAATGAGACACCTAATATGCATGCAGAAGAGCAATTTGATCACCAATGGAAGTGTGAAGACACTGAAACTAAAATTTTTGACTTGGATAGATGAGATATGGATAGACATAGTTGTTAGAGACATTTTAGATCAGTTTGTTTCATATTTTTCTATTTAAGACAAAACATTGAAGGCTTATGGTATGTAGAATCTGTATAATTTCATAATGAGACTTCTGAATACTTTGAGTTAATTTGAGGAACTTGTTCTACCTTCATTTTTCTATCAATAGTGTGGATGATTGAATTAGTTTGCAATAGCTGATAATCTCTTCAAGTGTGCAGGGAAAGGGTGGAGGGCCCCCAATCCAAGCTAAGTACACTTCATGGTTAATCTAGCTTGATTTTCATAAACTAGTTTTGCTTCAGATTTGTTTATTTGATTTAATGTATGATGATTTATTATGTTTGCTAATGAATCTTGGTTTATCTATCATCTTTATATGAAGGGACAACTCAGTGTTCAAGTTGAACCCTCCTTCTATTGGATTAATGAATAGAAACTAAAATTCATCTTTCTTGCTTTCAAGTGATTTTCTGAATTTCTAGTTTTCTAACAATGGCATTAATGATGAATTAATTTTTGATGAAGAATAACAAGGACATCCTTAGTTAGCATCCTATTTCATTATTTGTTTATGCATCTTAAGCTATTGCCCATTAGTGGTTTTTTATTTATGTTCATGAAATAGTATTCTAGAAGAAGGACAAAACTGGATCTCCTAAGTTAGGAGCCACTTCTCCTACTTATTACATAATGAATTATAAATTACTTAATTGAAATTTATATTTGTAATATGAACTTCTATTTATTTTATAATTGCATTTCCTTCAATTTCCATAACTTATATTCTAAAACTGATTATAGTTGATATCCATACATTTTGGACATACTTCTAAGTTCTACAAACCTCGATTGATAATAAAATACTTGTGTTAATTTACTCAATAAATTATACCAACAATGCTCCAACACCTTGTTTACCAGATTCAACCTCCAGCTCACCACAACAAACCACATTTCGCAATTTTCATACTAGAACCACGTGTGCTCAAAATCAATACAACATATTATGATCTCTTCTTAATTAAATTTGCTTCTGTGCGTTAAAACTAGCTTCACAAAGATTCTACTTACATCAACTAACCAATAAAACTATTATCAATATTGTTGTTCTATCTCTGATAAAAGACTCTGTCAAGTTCCCTGCAATAAATGCTCTGCTTAAATTATATTAGCTTGTTTAATTAGGAGATCTTTACTCATCATGTACGTCAAACATTAGGCCATAATAATACTTTTACTAGCATTGATTAGTAGCATACATGGTCAAAACCTATGTTGGGTTGTGTTGTATTCTTTCCACGTAGTTAATAGGGGGTTTGAAGGGCACCCCTAACCCCACTTTATGGGGTCCCCTAATACTTTTTGGACCCTATGTAAGATTGGGTGGACCCACCTATAGTTTTGTGCTTGATTTTCGCACATGTTTTTTGGACGCAATGGTTTTCGGTCCATGGTATTGGATGCTTCAGCATGTATAAATATGTATTGTAGCATTGAAAGGAACATAATGAAAAATCAAGATGGTAGTCCCGGTTTTGGTATCCAGTGGGAAAATCTTTGTGTATATGTGTTTTATGTGTTATGCTCTCGAAAATAGTCTCATCCTTGCTGAAGTAGGAGATGAGATGGAAAAAAATGGAGAGCCAGAATGGTGATGCCTTGTCTGTACGAGGACGATCCCAGAATAGAAACAAAAATAAGTCATCGAGTGGGAGATCTAAATCTAGACGGAGATCTAAATCTTCAGGAAAACCTATAAAGGTAGTGTGCTGGAAATGTGGAAAGGAAGGGCACTTAAAAAGGGACTATAAATCTAAAACTCCTGATAAAGGAAAGGGATCTGATGATGCTCCTTCTACAGAGGTGAAAACCACCTCAGATGAAGGTGGGGATGTGTACTTGGCTTCTTCAAGTACACATGTTGATTATGAGGCATGGTTGATTGACTCAGGTGCATCCTTTCACTTCACTCCTCATAAAGAGTGGTTCTATGAGAATGAGAAATATGATGGTGGTGATGTCTTCGTGGGGGATGAAAGGAAGGCTAGAATCATTAGTCGCGGAAAAGTAAAGTTGAAGTTGCAAGGTGGAAGGGTTAAAACTCTTCCAGGTGTTCTACATATTCCCGCATTGGCCAGAAATCTGATTTATGTAAGCAAGTTGGATGATGCAGGTGTAAAAACAATGTTCGAGAAGGATACCTGTGAGATGCTTCAAGGAGCACTGGTATTGATGCGGGGAGTTCGGACTGGAACTCTGTACAAGCTGCAAGGTAGCATTGTTGTTGATGGGTGCAACAGTTCTGTGGTTCCTGAAAGTGGAGCAGAAAATATAGTCATCTCTGGAGAGAGGACCATGCTGTGGCATCAAAATCTTGGACATATTGGAGAGAAGGGCCTTCGAATACTTCATGGTAAAGGTATGGTAGAAGGTATGAGTAATAGCTCTCTGGATTTTTATTTCTTTGAAAATTGTGTACATAGGAAGTAGAATCAGGTGAGTTTCCCCTCTGGAAGTAAGAGAGCAAAACAAATATTAGAGCTTGTGCACAATGATGTGTTTGGACCTATGAAGGTTCCATCACTGGGTAAGTTTGTGTACTATGTATCATTTATAGATGACTTCTCAAGGAATACATGGATATATTTCCTTAAGAAGAAATCTGAAGTCTTTGTCAGGTTTAAAGAATTTAAGGCTCTGGGAAAACTAGATAGAGAAGAAGATAAAGTTGCTGAGGACAGATAACGGTGGAGAGTTTTGTAGTAAGGAATTTGAAGAATTATGTAAGAAGTGTGGTATAGCACGGCAGAATACTACTCCATATACACCTCAGAAAAATGGAGCTGCAGAAAGAATGAATAAGACATTGATGGAAAGGGCAAGAAGCATGCTCAGTGGTGTCGGGTTAGGACAAGAATTCTGGGGAGAGGTGGTGGATACTGCACGTTACCTGGTCAATAGGTCACCTTCATTAGTGTTGGAGGATAAGACTCCACAAGAGGTATGGACTCGTAAGAAACCCTCTCTTTCACATCTGAGGGTATTTGGTTGTGATGCATATGTACATGCTCCAAAGGAGAAATGAACAAAGTTGGATAGTAAATCTGAAAAGTGCATCTTTATTGGGTATAAGGATGGTTTAAAGGGTTATAAGCTTTGGAACCCAGTCACAAGGAAGGTTGTGTACAACCAAGATGTGGTGTTCAGAGAGGTGAAAGATGTTATTACACATGAAGTCCAACCAAAGGAACCTAAGAAGATAGAGTTTGAGCTAAAGGAGGAAGAATCATACTTTACAACAAAGGAGGAATCAGAAGATGAAGAGCCACAAACTCCAGCAGTGAGAAGATCAATTCGAGAAAGAAGGTAGCCTGAAAGGTATAGTCCATCTATTTTCTGTTCAAATTTTTCTTTATCTATTACTGACGATGATCCCAGAACTCTAAAGGAAGCAGTGGATTCAGAGGATGGAAAACTTTTGAAAGAGGCCATGGTTGATGAAATGGCATCTTTGCACAAAAATGAGGCTTGGGATCTAGTGGGGTTTCCGGCTGGAAGGAAACCCATTGGCAGCAAATGGGTGTTCAAAAAAAAGACAAATGCAGAAGGAAAAGTGGAGAAATACAAAGCTCGGTTGGTAGCAAAAGGTTATTCCCAGGTGCCGGGAATTG
>APFE030420224.1:45732-72394 GCA_000404065.3 Pinus taeda | reverse complement strand
ATTCTATTAACAAGGTAAAGAGGTACAATTACAGCGCGACTGAAGTCAAAAACTCTGCACTGACGAGACGCGGAACTATCAAAAAGGGTAGATGGAAATACTGTTTGTTGGTAGTGATGTACCAGTTTTCAGGACCCGCGCAAGGGACCGGACTGAGATCCACATGATAATACAAAATTAACAAAAATGCTAGAAAACACCACAAAACCACTAAATTGTTTGCCTTACAAGCGTGCCCAGTGGTGAAGGTCGCCCTGCAAGAAGAAGAGGCTTGGGTGAACGAACTAGTCATCAGGAGGCTCTTCCACGATACGGCACCAACCAAAATCTGGCAAATCCCCTACTTAAGCCACATTCTGAACAGAGGGACCAAGGTTAGCCATCACCACATCCTGAGCGCTGCGAACCTGTACATTCAAATCCTGCCGAGGAGCATTTCCAGCGTCCATCTGGAGGGAAGAAGAAAGAGCCGTGAATGCCCCCGTGCCCCCAGGATAGGTACCAGAGTCTTCTATTTGGTTGTCTTCATCGAAAACCACTGAGAAATGAGCAGTTATCTTGGGCCTATTCAGGGTGCTGTTAAAGGTAAAGATAGCATAACCAGATGTGGAAGGAGGCCCATGGCGGGAGCTGGTGGAAGGGAGCTGCCCTCTCCCACTACGGGTAACGAGACTATGACCTACAAACAGTTCACTGGAAAGGGAGGGCAAGTCAGAGGACGAACTGGTAGGCGCGCACCTCGGCTAGCCTCTACGGCATCCCATTCTTTGGTGTAAACGAGGCATCTGGGAAATAGCAACAACGGATCTCGAGGAATGCGGAGCAACAACGAGAACCAAGGAGTGGCTACAACTTTGCCTTCTGAGCGAACAACCTTTACCACAAAGACCCCAATACCAGGTAGGGAGCCAGCGATAAAGCTGAAGCCTTTTCGCTAGGAGAGCAAGGCATAGCTTAGAAAAATCCCTGCCTAAACCAAAGACCAGGAACCAGAAAAGGAGATGAATTATTGAGATAAGGACATGAAAACAACAGCACACAATTCCGGAAAGGAGCGCGAGGAGGAACTGAGTCCGCTCTGCCAAGAGGGTCGAGCCAAGCGACAGAGGAACCTTCCCCCACAAGTTCCAAGAGGCCTTATGACTGACTAGAATCCCCTCAGGTGACCAGAAATCTGAAATGAGACCAAAGGCAAGAGAGAAAAGTAGATAAAACAACAATGTCAAATTGACCGTCTCCCCAAGACATCCCCTGGCCTTATCCTCCATTGGTATGCCTCGGGAAGCTCCTTCCATAACTTTTGCATTGATGAACCTCGCCTTTTGATGTAGGCCGGAGCGTGCAGAGGGAGAAACCATAACGTTGAACCTGATGTGAGAGCCGAAACCTTTCAAATGAAAGCCGATAGACCAAACTCTGCGAACATGCCATGCGCCAGTTGCCTTGACAATCTTTAACACTTTGTACTGAGCGGGCAAGTGGCGATCTGCCTCGCCCCACCCCTGTCCTATCGAATTTATTGCCATCTCAAACACCTACATCCGGGAACATTTCATTATTATTAAAAACAATTTTAAAAATAATTAAATATACAAAATAAATTTTTTTAGATTAGAATAGATTGATGTATAGATATTTTGTAAGAAAATTTTAACATTACATTTATTTAAATTCTTTGACAATGTCAAATCTAGTAAAGTTTTTAGGTTTTTTTTAAGGATATTTATGAATAGCTATAGTTCATGAAACACAACAAAGTTATACTTGAATATTCCAGTTTTTTTTAGAACTTTGACATGACACCATGACGTTAACTAACCTTTCTGATATCCATTTTCGGTATTTGAGTGGCTCATGGTCATGGTATACGCTCAAAAAAATGATATTGTTTGCTCTTGCTGTTTTTTTCAATATGCTCTCCATTGCAATTATTTAGTGGCAACTCTAGTTTCAAAGCATTGATTGAAGTATGCATTGACTGTATTGGTACGATAATATTTTAAAATTATAAAACAAAAAAAGTTTGCTTCTTTTACATTTTTATCAATACTTCGAGACACACACATTGAAATATCAAAGACAAAGTAAGTCAAAAGAAAAAAAAATGCTGAAATTTATCATGTTGTGTTTTTTTCGCTGTTTTTCATTTCTTGGTTTCCTTTTTGGATGCGTTTAGTGAATATTGGCTTAAGATTAATGTTATATAAGTATTTATCTAAATACAATATTTATGTTGATTAACTTATATCGTACGGATTTGTAAATTAAATAAAAAATATGGATAGTTGGCATATTTTTTGTGATTTAAATATTTTATGTAATTTTTTGTGATTTAAACTATTGCTCTTTTTTTGGTCATATTTCAATTAAAATGAATGTAGAGTGATTGTATTTACATATTCTTTGCATAATTTAATATCGGAAATTTGTTAGCTTGTTTTATTTTGACACATTGTTTTATTGGTCAAAGTATGTCAAGAATATGTACAACTTCCTTAACACTTGATATTGTTTTGAATCTGAATTAGATAGTCATGCAAACTTGTTGCTTGCTTGGATTGTCTTTCATTTATGCATGTTAGTACATTGCACATTAATTTCTATGTGCTTGCTATACAATGCTTGCATGTTATTGGTTTTGTCTATTTGATTGTATTGCTGTGTTTTGCCTCTCTTTGATGAGACATGAACAATGCTATGTTAAAATTTCCTTATAGAATATGCTTTGTTTCCTTGGTCCCGGAAACAAGTGGAGTTGTTTGACTGAGTAGTAGAAAAATATAGAAAAGAGAGAAGCCTTATAGTTGTACGAAAAGCCAGTCTTGCCTTTGACACTCTGCCATATTTTCCCATTGGACCACATGATGATGAAAAATGCTTTTGCACTAAATGAATCAAATTGGCGAGAAATTGATCGCAAGTTATCTAGATTCAACTTGTATATACTGGAACATTTCTCACACTACCGAGGCGATTGTATTTTTGATTCTCTTGTTGTTGTTCTTCACTTCTTATATACAATAATTTAAATTCAAGAAGTAATTATTAATCACTTTCTCCATTGCTTAAGTTTTTGACATGATGTTACTTTGTAATCATTGCATACTAAACTGAGTCCTGAATATCTTGAAGAGTTGTACCATATTAGTGATGTTGATAGATATTTGCAAGGATTATCTACACCTTCTTCTCTCTATGACTCTCTAGCAATTAGCTTATGGGGAGGTGCTTCTTGCATCAAATGGTTCTCTAATTGGTTGTCAGTTCCAGTCAATGTTTGGATATTCATAAATGGGCAACCTCATCTTCGGTTCAATCAACACATTGATTACTATCAATAAAATATTTTATTACACAACCAAAATCTTGTGTGTGGCCACTTTGAAACACTCTTATTGTACCGTACAATAGACAAACTTCAATTCCTGGATCGGTTTCTTGATACAATATTCTATGACAATATTCCTTTGAACAATAATGTTCTCAATTGAACAAATCCTAACACAACAAGGGTTTTTGATCTACAGGAATATTGTTAATGACTGTCATGAATTGTTGTTTTAATCTATTTGTGCACTTGCACCATGGTTTAACATGGTGGTTCTAAGAAAAACTTTGGCACAATATTTTTTTAGTTGATTTGTTCGCAATGACATTAGAGCTATTAAATGTTTGTAACAACATTTTGGTCATAGAATCATTCAATAGGTGAAATGTGTCAACAATTGGTAAGATTATATTATTAATTTATCAATGACACATGCAAATCGACATATAGAAGGAAACACTTTTACAATCCAATGGATATGTGAACTACTCAATGTTAAAATATACATTTGAAATGCTGAAATCAAAGATTTTGCTCTTAGATTCTATCTGTCAAAAACTACATGAAAAGTGTTATACTGTAACACCCTCCTCCCACATTTACCCAACCTAACTGGTCCACTGGGGTAAACATGTGACAAAGAGTTGCTATGATGTGATTCAACTCCCCATTTACAGTTAAGGAAGTGGAATAAAAAAAACAAAACCAATCTAACCTTTCTTTGGAGCTACTGAACCTTCAGGAGATAACCAACCCTTCCAAGCGACCAACCCCTGAGACAATTTGTCATTTTGCTGAGCTTGACCCATAGTCGCTCCCATGACAAGCCATGCATGTGACTGAGACCCTCTAGTCACTCCCACAAAAAGGAATTCATACGACTGCCCATTTTTTCAGGCATTTCTGAGCTAGCGACCCCAGATTCTGTGCCACATTTTCAAGGCTAGTTCTCAGGCCTCTACCCAAAACTTCTTAAAACTTCCAAAAATGATAAATAACAATGAATTAAATCTACTAATGCAAAAATTAGTACAAGGAATTGACCTGATCCCTACTAGCCATGACAAACATTTTTTCAAACATATCACAAACATGTAATCTATAGGTCATAACCACAAATCTGAGCATAAGGGTCTCATACTTATCTGAGAATTATCAAGAAGAATTGACGCCTTATCAAAATAGTTGCATTATCATCTATTAGGTCATATATTCATGCACATGTCTTGTACTAATCAAATCATGATGAGAGACATAACCAAAGTATGTCATGAACCATGCTTATAACCAACATATAACCAACAAAATAAAAAGAGTAGAACAACCATAAAAACCACATATTAATGAGTACATTTACACATGAAATACCAAATAAGAAGGAGTTCATATTAATGTATGCTTAAGCCAACCAAGTAAGGGACTTCCACGAACCACCCGACGATAGATTGGGCTGAACCAAATCTTTCTTTCAGCCAAGCACCCTCGTGCCATATACCAAGCATGAATGTGGGAATCTTAACAAGACCATCCAGGGCTTGCTCAGGCTTTACCTTATATCCCACCAGGGGATGCCTAGGTCCAAAACTCTCATCAATATAACCGAGATTTATTGTAATCCCATTGGATCACTAGGCCCTACACAAGCATGGATTCCTATTGATCTCTCCATCTAAACCATGAGGAATTTGTCCATCTCCACCTCTAGGATTTACTGTATATTCCATCATTCATTGGTCAAGGATTCTTAGGCCTAACGAGGCTCCACCCTCTAGGATTTACCATATATATTTCCATTCACCAGTCGAGGATTCCTAGGCATAATGAGGGCATACACAATCATGATTTACCGCAATCCCACCTTCATCGGTCCAGGGATTCTTAGGCCTTGTGTTTCTCCCCTGAGACCACCCCACTCAGTTTCAAAACCATCCAGAAATCTAGCTCAACCAAAACAAGAGAACCCCATGACACCATGGCTATCAAGAACTGACAAGGCAAACCACTATCATACCTGGAAAAACCCATGTCAAAGACAACAAAAGAACCAAAAAAATGCATGCATGTATCACACATGCCAAAACTAGCAAGGAAATCATACATGCAACTTGATACCTGCAAGTAATCCTGTTGTAGTCTCTTGAATCCCGTCTTCCTTGCTTGATCCTTGCTTCCTCTTTCTTTCTTGTCCTTCCTTTGCCTTCTTTCCCCAATGCTAGAATGTTCCAAGAATACTCTAAGTCTCCAATAGTATGAGAGAGAGAGAGAATAGAGAGAGAGCTCCAAAAATGAATTGACAAAAAGGTTGTGAACTAATCCTCAGAAGTCTTTTTATTAATGAGGCCTCTATTTTCTTCATTTTCCATTATTTTCCTTCATTTTCCTCCTCAAATGAAACTTGTGACCTTTCATCTTCATTTTCTTCTAATTTCCATTATTTGCATAAATAAAAAGATAGTTATTGCCACTTTTCCTTTCCAAAGGCTTTTCCACTACCTTTGCCAATTTCCTTAGCGATAATAAACCAAATGAACATCCACACTAGGATGTTTTGCCCAACATTCATCTTGGAATATGTGTCCCATGACCTTGGTTAGTATTTTTCATTTATTAACTTTATTACGTAATTAGGGTTGTTACATATACCTTATGTGCATTCCATTTTCCATGTCACATATCCATTATTTTACACTTTTGCAAATAAATAATTCCAATGGTATCAACCACATTGATAGTGACCAAATAACACTTGAATCAATGTCAAAGGAAAATAATTGCAATGTTGTGTTTGTTATTGCTTCTAAGGATGTTGTTCATAAATGGGAAAGTGCTATTACATACTGCTCTTTCTTAGAGTTTCAGTCAATTGACAAAATAACATAAAAAAGGAAAATATTTTTCAAGTTGCCTGAATGTCACAAATTATTAGAACAACATACACATTGTTTGTCATTGAGCAAGGACAATGGCAATACGGTCTCTATTTCTTTCCCTATAAAATCTATTGAGCAATGTGGCTGAGTTTACCGATTAAAGTTAGAAATACGAGCATAGAGTGTTGTGTTAAATGAAGAACATAGAAAGAATATACAATCAATTAAAATAGTTGAGACATATTTGCAATCAATCCAAGTCACTCCTACTTATGCATGTTGCATTTGTGAAAAAATGCAATTACCAAAAGACATGCAAGACATTGACACACTCACATTGTCAACTTTAGCTAGTGTTTCTCTTGGAACAAAAACCAAATTCATCAAAATCAATGATCAAATTTGAAAATATTGCAATGTTGCAATTCTTAATGGAAATTTGCCTACATTTGCATCGCCTCTACAAATTCATCAAAATTCAGTATTGCTTTATGTTATAGAGTTGACATCTTTGTAGGAAAGATTGGTAGCACCAAGAATGACCTTTGCACAAATAAGGAAACTTGGGTAAAAAATATCACAGATTGGGTTAATAGGCATGATTATAAATGTTCCTACCAGTTTGGACAAAGTTCAAACAACATTACCTAGAAATATCAATGACTCCATGAAAATTGAAATTGTGCTAAAGAGAAAATACATGAATTTTTAATTTTCTGGAAATTTTTTGCCAAAGAAAGTGGTCACTACTTTGCGTGACTTATGAAACATGGCTCTATACAAAAATGAGCACATAGTAACAAATAATGACTCACAAAAACACTTTGAGAAAAAAAAAATCCATGACATTAATATTCCAAATATAGATCACCTAGAATCACCAAGTGCTAATAGTGACTTAGAACCTGAATCTAAAACACTTGTGTATGACTTCTAAAAGGCCCATTTAATCCATGATCTTACAAAAAGTGTGCAAATTTCACCTTCCAAAGGTTTTCAACCAATGTGCATTTTTCAAGATATATTCTCAAAGAGGTTAACTTCCCGACCTTGTTTTATGGGATGGCACAACCCATTGATGTCATTGATTGTTTCTCCTATCAAAAAAATCACAATGGGAACTACTGCATATGTTTGGGGACTTCTTAACACACATTACAAATATATTTTTTAAAGCAATATGTATCTTGATAAACCAATTTCTAACTCATCCTAGATTTCTATTTGCAAAGGAGAGCTAAAAGGACAAAAATTGCTTGCCAAAGATGTCAAGAATCAAAATAATATTCGAAGAATACTATAGCTACCAATTGCATGTCAATGTCTAAAAAGAATTCACACATCCTTTGACTACTTTGAAACTAAAAGAAAATGCATCTTTGAAATGATACATCAACTTGATCCACCAACATTTTTCATCACATTCACTAGTGCTGAGCATTTTTGGAGTCCATTGAAAAATGCTGCCATATTTTCCCATTGGACCACATGATGACGAAAAATGCTTTTGCACTAAATGAATCAAATTGGTGATAAATTGATCGCAAGTTATCTAGATTCAACTTGTATATACTGGAAAATTTCTCACACTACCCAGGTGATTGTATTTTTGATTCTCTTGTTGTTGTTCTTCACTTCTTATATACAATAATTTAAATTCAAGAAGTAATATTAATCACTTTCTCCATTTCTTAAGTTTTTGACATGATGTTACTTTGTCATCATTGCACACTGAACTGAGTCCTGAATATCTTGAAGAGTTGTACCATGTTAGTGATGTTGATAGATATTTGCAAGGATTATCTAAACCTTTTGTCTATGACTCTCTAGCAATTAGCTTATGGGGAGGTGCTTCTTGCATCAAATGGTTCTCTAATTGGTTGTCAGTTCTAGTCAATGTTTGGATATTCATAAATGGGCAACCTCATCTTCAGTTAAATGAACACAGTGATTACTATCAATAAAATATTTTATTACACAACCAAAATCTTGTGTGTGGCCACTTTGAAACACTCTTATTGTACCTTACAATAGACAAACTTCAATTCCTGGATCGGTTTCTTGATGCAATATTCTATGACAATGTTCCTCTGAACAATATTACATGTTCTCAATTGAACAAATCCTAACACAACAAGGGTTTTTGATCTACAGGAATATTGTCAATGACTGTTGTGACTTGTTGTTTTAATCTATTTGTGCACTTGCACCATGGTTTAACATGGTGGTTCTAAGAAAAACTTTGGCACAATATTTTTTTAGTTGATTTGTTCAAAATGACATTAGAGCTATTAAATGTTTGTAACAACATTTTGATTGTAGAATCATTCAATGGGTGAAATGTGTCAACGATTGGTAAGATTATATTATTAATTTATCAATGACACATGCAAATCGACATATAGAAGGAGACACTTTTACAATCCAATGGATATGTGAACTACTCAATGTTAAAATATACATTTGAAATGCTGAAATCAAAGATTTTGCTCTTAGATTCTATCCATCAAACACTACATGAAAAGTGTTATACTGTAACACCCTCCTCCCACATTTTCCCAACCTAACTGGTCCACTGGGGTAAACATGTCACAAAGAGTTGCTATAATGTGATTCAACTCCCCATTTACAGTTAAGGAAGTGGAATCAACAAAACAAAACCAATCTAACCTTTCTTTGGAGCTACTGAACCTTCAGGAGATAACCGACCCTTCCAGGCGACCAACCCCTGAGACAACTTGTCATTTTGCTAAGCTTGACCCATAGTTGCTCCCATGACATGCCATGCATGTGACTGAGACCCTCTAGTCACTCCCACAAAAAGGAATTCATACAATTGTCCATTTTTCAGGCATTTCTGAGCTAGCAACCCCAGATTCTGTGCCACTTTTTCAAGGCTAGTTCTCGGGCCTCTGCCAAAACTTCTTAAAACTTCCAAAAATGATAAATAACAATGAATTAAATTTGCTAATGCAAAAATTAGTACAAGGAATTGACCTGATCCCTACTAGCCATGACAAACATTTTTTCAAACATATCACAAACATGTAATCTATAGGTCATAACCACAAATCTGAGCATAAGGGTCTCATACTTATCTGAGAATTGTCAAGAAGAATTGATGCCTTATCAAAATAGTTGCATTATCATCTATTAGGTCATATATTCATGCACATGTCTTGTACTAATCAAATCATGATGAGAGACATAACCAAAGTATGTCATGAACCATGCTTATAACCAACAAAATAAAAAGAGTAGAACAACCATAAAAACCACATATTAATGAGTACATTTACACATGAAATACCACATAAGAAGTTTGTATTAATGTATGCTTAAGCCAACCAAGTAAGGGACTTCCACAAACCACCCGACCATAGATTGGGCTGAACCAAATCTTTCTTTTAGCCAATCACCCTCGTGCCATATACCAAGCATGAATGTGGGAATCATAACAAGACCATCCAGGGCTTGCTCAGGCTTTACCTTATATCCCACCAAGGGATTCCTAGGCCCGAAACTCTTATCAATACAACCAAGATTTATTGTAATCCCACTAGATCACTAGGCCCTACACAAGCATGGATGCCTATTGATGTCTCCATCTAAACCATGAGTAATTTGTCCATCTCCACCTCTAGGATTTATTGTATATCCCGTCATTCATCAGTTGATGATTCTTAGGCATAACGAGGCTCCACCCTCTAGGATTTACCGTATATATTTCCATTCACCAGTCGAGGATACCTAGGCATAACAAGGGCATACACAATCATGACTTACCACAATCCCACCTTCCTCGGTCCAAGGATTCCTAGGCCTTGTTTTTCTCCCTTGAGATCACCCCACTCAGTTTTGACACCATCCAGAGATCTAGCTCAACCAAAGCAAGAGAACCCCATGACACCATGGCTATCAAGAAATGAAAAGGCAAACCACTATCATACCTGGAAAAACCCATGTCAAAGACAACAAGAGAACCAAAAACATGCATGCATGTATCACACATGCCAAAACTAGCAAGGAAATCATACATGCAACTTGATACCTGCAAGTAATCCTGTTGTAGTCTATTGAATCCCGCTCTTCCTTGCTTCTTCTTTCTTTCTTGTCCTTCCTTTGCCTTCTTTCCCCAATGCTAGAATGTTCCAAGAATACTCTAAGTCTCCAATAGTATGAGAGAGAGAGAGAATAGAGAGAGAGCTCCAAAAATGAATTGACAAAAAGGTTGTGAACTAATCCTCGGAAGTCTTTTTATTAATGAGGCCTCTATTTTCTTCATTTTCCATTATTTTCCTTCATTTTCCTCCTCACATGATACTTATGACCTTTCATCTTCCTTTTCTTCTAATTTCCATTATTTGCATAAATAAAAAGCCAATTATTGCCACTTTTCCTTTCCAAAGGCTTTTCCACTGCCTTTGCCAATTTCCTTAGCCATAATAAACCAAATGAACACCCACACTAGGATGTTTTGCCCAACATTCATCTTGGAATATGTGTCCCATGACCTTGGTTAGTATTTTTCCTTATTAATTTTATTACATAATTAGGGTTGTTACATATACCTTATGTGCATTCCATTTTCCATGTCACATATCCATTATTCTACACTTTTGCAAATAAATAATTCCAATGGTATCAACCACATTGATAGTGACCAAATAACACTTGAATCAATGTCAAAGGAAAATAATTGCAATGTTGTGTTTGTTATTGCTTCTAAGGATGTTGTTCATAAATGGGAAAATGCTATTACATCTTGCTCTTTCTTAGAGTTTCAGTCAATTAACAAAATAACATAAAAAAGGAAAATATTTTTCAAGTTGCCTGAATATCACAAATTATTAGAACAACATACACATTGTTTGTCATTGAGCAAGGACAATGGCAATACGGCCTCTATTTCTTTCCCTATAAAATCTATTAAGCAATGTGGCTGAGTTTACCGATTAAAGTTAGAAATATGAGCATAGAGTGTTGTGTTAAATGAAGAACATAGAAAGAATATACAATCAATTAAAATAGTTGAGACATATTTGCAATCAATCCAAGTCACTCCTACTTATGCATGTTGCATTTGTGAAAAAATGCAATTACCAAAAGACATGCAAGACATTGACACACTCACATTGTCAACTTTAGCTAGTGTTTCTCTTGGAACAAAAACCAAATTCATCAAAATCAATGATCAAATTTGAAAATATTGCAATGTTGCAGTTCTCAATGGAAATTTGCCTACATTTGTATCGCCTCTACAAATTCATCAAAATTCAGTATTGCTTTATGTTATAGAGTTGACATCTTTGTAGGAAAGATTGGTAGCACCAAGAATGACCTTTGCACAAATAAGGAAACTTGGGTAAAAAAGATCATAGATTGGGTTAATAGGCATGATTATAAATGTTCCTACCAGTTTGGACAAAGTTCAAACAACATTACCTAGAAATATCAATGACTCCATGAAAATTGAAATTATGCTAAAGAGAAAAATACATGAATGCTTAATTTTATGGAAATTTTTTGCCAAAGAAAGTGGTCACTACTTTGCATGACTTATGAAACATGGATCTATACAAAAATGAGCACATAGTAACAAATAATGACTCACAAAAACACTTTGAGAAAAAAAAGAATCCATGACATTAATATTCCAAATATAGATCACCTAGAATCACCAAGTGCTAATAGTGATTTAGAACCTGAATCTAAAACACTTGTGTATGACTTCTCAGAGGCCTATTTAATCCATGATCTTGATACAACAAGTGTGCAAATTTCACCTTCCAAAGATTTTCAACCAATGTGCATTTTTCAAGATATATTCTCAAAGAGGTTAACTTCCCGACCTTGTTTTATGGGATGGCACAACCCATTGATGTCATTGATTGCTTCTCCTATCAAAAAATTTCACAATGGGAACTACTGAATATGTTTGGGGACTTCTTAACACACATTACAAATATATTTTTTAAAGCAATATGTATCTTGATAAACCAATTTCTAACTCATCCTAGATTTCTATTTGCAAAGGAGAGCTAAAAGGACAAAAATTGCTTGCCAAAGATGTCAAGAATCAAAATAATATTCGAAGAATACTATAGCTACCAATTGCATGTCATTGTCTAAAAATAATTCACACATCCTTTGACTACTTTGAAACTAAAAGAAAATGCATCTTTGAAATGATACGTCAACTTGATCCACCAACATTTTTCGTCACATTCACTAGTGCTAAGCATATTTGGAGTCCATTGAAAAATGTTGCAACGACATACTGTATCTCTTATATGAAAAATATGGATTCCAATATGACATCTACATTCAAAAGAATCTGATAAATTTTCCTATGCAATAAAGATAAAAATATAGAAACCATTCGAAAACTTGGAAATGCATTGCTAACACATGCAACAAATGTCAATTTGACAAGAAATTCATATTATTCTCTCATTGTCTCTTTACTCATCCTCTAGGAAAACAATTTTCATTAACATTGCCCTAGTTGAAAAAAGAACATATGTTCGAAAATGACTTGTTCTACTACAACACGAACCTAATAACTCTGAATACTTTTTGTGCATGAAAATCATTGATAGATATGTTAAGCGTCCTACTGAAATTGAAAACATTTTCTTAAAAAAATATGCTTCCTTCTATTCAACTACAAAAACAACGACTGGCAAAAATGTTCATTTTCCATATGGTTCATCTGATACAATGAGCAAAAGGATCCTGAAAACGATTGTAGAGAAAAAAAATGTTGCTCTATAGGCCATACAAAGAATCTGAATGCACATTAAAAAATGATAATTAGACATGGGCTAAGGCATACTTGTCCCAAAAACACATTATTTCTACTATTGAAAGACAATTCTTTCATCCAATTTTATCATGGGGCGACATTGAACTTGCTTCAACCACAATTGCAAGGAAAAATGATTAAATGTCTATGCTTCTTTTGTCATTTCCGCATGACACAAGTTCTTGTCCTATTGAAGAATATGATATTCAATATGACCTAAAATAAGAAATAAAATATAAAAAAATGCAAACTCGATATACAAAGACAATTGAATATGTTGACCATCCATTTGTTCTAGAGATAGTAGCATATCATGAAATTAGAAGAAAATTGAATGAAGAGAAACAATCAATAACAAAACAAATAGTGTAAAAAGCATTGACTGCATAAGCACTTTACAATGCACTTATGCAATACTATAACAAATACTTGCAAACTAGCCCATTAAAAAAAGACCTCATAGTTTCATTTACCAGCAAAGTTGCGTACATTGCAAATAGTGTCATGGTCTACTCAACTTTATATTTAACAATATTAACATCCAACGTGATGTAATTGAATTCTAACACACTTGATAAATTGAGCAAAGAGTATGGACAATTTTCTCAGAGATGAGGCATCACTAATTGGCTCTTGACCACTATGCAACATTGACAAGACTTTGTGAAATCATGCACACTCCATTTTCACCATTTGGAAACCTTTACATAATTTTCTGTGGTGACCTGTGCCAAGCACAACTTGTACATGATCGCTGGATATTTCAACACCCAATCCTTAGGGGAACTATTTCTCCTTACAATTTTTGCAAAGACAATGTCAAAAGCTATGAGCTAAAACAAAGTATGTGACAAGGAAAAAAAGATTTTTTCTCCATCCTAAACAAAACTAACTTCTTCATATACTGAAGATGACTTGATTATTTTGAACAAACATTATTGTATATGCCCACCAAATGATCCAACATTTCCATGTCTCTTCCACTTAAACAAATATGTACAAGAAGATGATGAAAAATGTTATCACTCATCAATAAAAAAAAGATCACACTATATGCACATGATCAACAAACTAAAGCAATATATGCAAATTTCCATAGAAACATGAAAATGCAATTGTCAATTGTCATTATGATAAAAGAAAACATGCTTGTTGAATTAATTGGCAGCAATTATGACATAGAAAATGGCCTAGTTAATGATGTTGAAGGCATATTCAAGGCATCCATAGTAGTTGAAAAAGATGCCATATGGATTGAATTTTCCAATCTGAAAATTGGAAATATACAATGAAAAAAGATGCAAAAATTATTCAAATATGGAATAATTTATACTTGGAAACATATTAAAAGATTTTGTAATCATCATCAATTAAAAAACAAAATTTGTTTCACACGACATCAATTCCCTATCCAATTGGCATGTGCAAGAACCATACATCTATCATAGGGCTTGACCATGGATAGATTGACTTTCGACCCAAAAGGAGTCAAGGAACATGGACTTGTTTACACTGCACTATCCCATGTCAAAGGTATGAAATATTTGTATCTATTAAACAAATTTCACAACAAATTTCTCTCTCTGTAAAAAATTTACCCTAGAAATACAAATACTTAAAGAAACTACATCTTATCAATTTGAATATAGTCTACACTGAACTCAAACAAAAAATTGCTTAATAATATGCTAATTGAACATGCATAGCTTCTCATTTCATTTTGAAGATATTGTTACTAACTATGATCTAAACAAAGTGGACATCCTTTGTTTCCAGGGAAAAAAAGAAACTCACCTCCATCAAATCCAATGTTTGCAAATAGATAATAATTATATACAACGATTGCATCTGCATCGGATCTTGACATACTATAAAAAAAATATCACAATTGACAATTAGTTCTCTTATACGACAAGTTGCATTGAATCAATAATTGCAACTTTCCATTTTGACGAAAAATCGTTACACTTGCAAATGTCTATATTACTCCAAATGCAGGAGTTCAAGAAATCAATGATTTCATCAACTTCATTTTAGAAAATGCAACAAGCAAATACCTAATTATGCTTGCTGGAGATTTCAATTTTAACATGTTGCAAACTTACCATCAACAAAAAAAACTAGTTCTATTTATGCAAAACAACAACTTCAAGTTCCATACAACAAAACCAACAATTGATTATGGTTTTATGCTTGACCACTTTTGGACAAATTTCCAACGTAGTAGAGTTACATTCCATGTTGTTGATGCTTATTGGACAAACCATCACATCATCTACATTACTATATCTTGATTGCTTTCTTGGCCCATTTTTCATTTATATTCATGAAATCCTTGTGGCAGCTTGTCAAGATTTATTTTTGTCTTCATCTATGCATAGATAAATTTTGCGAATTGAACCCGTGCAGACTCAAACATGTAGTTACTACAAAATCAAATGCAAAAATCCATGCACCATAGCTACAATACAAATTTATTTGTCACTTCATCACTTTGATTCCCTATTGTTGTTCTAACATGGATCTATCACATACTTATATCAAAATATTCAACATACAGAACTTCTAAAATCAAACACTCTTTGTTTCAATTTAGCATGTTTACTCCCTTAGGTTCCAACTATCATTGTCTTGTAATGGCCTCAAAAATAACTTCTCAAAAAGAGCCATTAAAAAAAAAAAAAAACCAAGAGATAAGAAAAACTAGTGTCCATTCTCTAGTAAGTAAAGTTCATGACATTTGCAAAAAAAAAATTGTTCTCTTTCAACCACTGCAACATGTATTAAATTATACACTTTGTATATATTATGGTGCCAAACATACTAACACAGTCATAGGATTAGGAAAAATATGATCAAATAACTTTATATATAATTATATTATACTTCAAGTGATTAATTTGCTTCTCTTGACAATAGGTGATCAACTTTCCTCAAGTCAAAATGAAAAGTAGCAATATAGATTCCTAATTCCTCCATGAACAAATAGTAGAGGATCAAAACACAAAAATGTAAGATTCCTTGTGTAGCTTAACTGTGCTGCAAATTGTTCTTGTAAATCAATTGAAATTCTATGAAAAAATCAAGTGACTTGATTTCACATATGCACAACTTAAAAACTGTGCAACCAACCCCATGCTCAATTATGCAACTTTGCATAGGAGCATACACAAATATCTTTGAGAGTGATATACTCATAGTATATGGTCCAAGTCAAACTATAAATTCAAATTCACCAGTAAAAGCACAACTTGTACATGAAGACCTTGTTGACAAATATGGACAGCTAACCATCACATTGAACATAAGCAATAGCCTTATATGTAAATCCATGACATTATCTTCCATGAAAACAACATTTTCATCAGAAAATTTGGAATATGAAACAAAGGAATTTATGAAAGAGGAGACTCAAAATGTTCCATTGTGTTACATGAAAAAACCATAGTCCAAAAAATACCTCGGGTTTGCAAGAATCGTAGATTGGAACTAGAAACACCAATACAGAATATTGGTGTGTCAACTAAAGCATATCCAATTGGATTTATTGCAACTACAATTATATCATGTTAGCATAACAATAAACAATTTGAACTACATATCAAACATGGTGAAACTGCACATGATGCAACAATTGTAAGTCCGTTTTCCTAGTAAATCACTCCTTACTTACGTAGAAAAAATAATATGTTTTGGAACATCTGAAATTAATTATTATCCATACTCATGATCTTTGTAATGCACATCAACTACAACTCAAAGAATATTGTAAAGAGCATTTCCTAGCCATAAAGCATCAACTAGAATCCAAAAACACCCCACTCTATTTATTCAAAAACATTTTCACGAATGATCCAAAAGGATGCCAGGTGCTACATTTTGCAATAACAACGTTCATTGTTGTTCTCAATAATAGTTTTGCAAAATCACATCTATTGTCTCTTTTCAAATCTACAACAAATGTATTTGGAAACAAATTTTTTGTTGTTGTTGCATCTATTGTATACATGAGATTCCATTCAAAACCTTGTTATTTTTCTCACAATACCATCATACTACTCAATAATTAGAATTTCTTTTGAAATAGACGCAAGGAATACTTAGATAAAAAATTGTCTTCACACCACCCTATCAAAAAATATATAGCAAGTATGAAGATACCATGGTTCCAAATTCCTCAACTTGCACATTTTGTAAAGAAACTACGGAATCATGTTATCGCTTGAGTGTGGAATGAACATTGGAAACACATGATGGAAAAATAGATTGCATACTACAAATTCCACAACTACAAGAATATTGTACAAACATTGTTGAAACAAGTTTCCAACAGTATATCCAGAACATTTCATCTACAGTCTTTTCCCTCAAAAATATTTTTGTTGTTGGCGGGAAAAACTTCCCTAAGGTAAGGGTTGACAACCTCAACAGATCGAAGGTAGACAATCAAAAAGAAGCATACGCTCAAGCAAGCAAACTATACACACTACCAAACTTGGGTTTGAGAGGATTACCCATAGGTCCTACGTTTGATGTCGATCCCGTAGGGTGAAAATCCTCTGCTTCCTCCTAAGTGAGTAGACTTGCAACACAGTTCAAAGTGTGTGCATAATAAACATGTTAAATCATCAAGCATAACATATAAATCATGACATATTACACATGAATCATAAAAACATGAGATCATAACACATCAAAAACTAGACATAGCTTCTTTATTGATATTAAAAAAGAGTAGTGGAGAGATACAACCTGATCCAACCACGACACCAATGAAACCATCCTCTAGATCTGTCCATCCCAAGCCTCAAATATCACCTCTCAATCATGTACAAAAGGATGCCATATAATGAAGGATGAACATCTATGCAAGGAAACAAGAGTTTCCTATGACTGGGAGTGTAGGAGGCATAGGGAAATTTAGACTTGATCTGTGGACTGAAAAGACTAAATTTCGATATGTATCTCCTTGATCTCAATAGGCCATCCCATGAGGTGTTTAAATACCACTAGAAATCAGTTGATTTAGTTAGGCCATGAGTTCTTGTAGGTGGGCTTTCGGTGAAACCCATAAACCTCACCCAAAAAATAGGATATTATTTTATTTTTTCATATTTTAAATATTATACGTGGGTTATGTATTATTGTACCCGCGTGTGTACACAATTTTTAAAGGGAAGAGTCACGCATGGAATTCAGAATATTATTTTTTAATAAATGATCAATTCTATATGGGAAAGGGTTTCCCAAGGCCATACCAGAGCATCATAACTACAGGAATTGTGAATGATGTTATAACACATGCCCCCTAATATATCAGGTAAGAAGGGGTACATGTTGACCAAAATGTATTAAGTACAAAGAGATATCATTTAAGGACTTGAGAGGAGATCACTAGATTCCAGCCCACTGAGAGGAGATCACATGAGTATGCAAAAAGGTCATGATCAAAAGTGGCTTATACATGAGTCCAAGTGAATACGGCTTAAGGCTAAAATGGTACAAGTAGTCAATATGAAATACAAAAATACAACTTAACACATGGGAGCCTCTAGGGTATAAAGCTAGAATGATAGCGAAGAAGAAGAGGAATGAGGCTTCATCACAAAGTCATGGAGAGACTAAAGAGGACTCCTAAAACAATTCTTGCATCATGTGAAATTTATGTTAGCGAGGATATAACTACAAATCCCATGGAAGGAGTGACTCTACCACTATGTTATGATTTTATAAGATGGAGAGAAAAAGTGTTTTGAAAACTGCAACATAATGGGGTCAAACCTATGGAAAAATATCGCAGTATGAGGTTAGGATGCATAATGTAGCGAAAAGAGTGATATGTCCTAACCTATATGCTAGTGAAGGAAACGATACCTTCCACAATAGGTCTGTGATTATGGAGTCGAAGTGGTGAAAAAATGTCACAAATTCTTCATTTACCATGGAAAACAACCTCACCCAACACTTCAAGACAAAAAGTTAAAAATTATGAAATTTAGAAAAATGGGTTTCTAAATTTTAATATAAAAGAACATTTTGACTCACCAAAATTTCATTTGAACTTGCAAGTGTTGAGAGCTTGGGAGAAAACTTGGGAAACTCCATTTCATTGATTTCCTCAACCAATTCATCAACCAAAGGTTCTAGGTAATTCTAAATTCACAATCTCATCAATTTGATTGCATTTTAAATGGATTCATTCGATTTTTAACCAGAGGATTTTGTTTTAGAAATTTCCTTTGTGTGTATTTGGGTTGGATTTTTGGAAATTTTGTATAAAAATCCCTACACGTGGGTTTCCAAAGGAAAATCTACATGTATATGCGATTGTCTCTTAAGAAAGTCACGTGCACATAGAGAAGAATGAAAATTTTGATTTCTAATGGATGAATTCCCTCAAATTTGCATGATGGAAATCATTTGGAGAGAGAGGGATCATAGTCATGTTGACAATGAGGTTTTAATGATCCTCTAGCATTGGATGCATTGAGAGGATGTGGATTTATTACAGATCCATTTGGGCACATCAACCCTGGCTTACAGATCAATACTATTAGGGCCCATCAAACCCTAATTCAGTTTTTACATGCCCTAAATGAAGTCAACCATCATAATGCCTCCTTCCCAAGAGATTCCATGATTGAAATCATCCAATAACTGCCTCTAAGAAGATCAACGTAGGCAGTCATTTATCAGGGTGCACTGCAGTGCAACCCAGTACACTGCCAGGGTGCATTGCAACACACTTGAGCCCTTTTTGGCCTATGCTGGGCGAATTTGAGTGAAATATGCATTGGGGTTTGGAATATTCTTATCCATAGGATGCCTCTAGAAGTTTCCCAAAGCTATCCACTTCTTTGGGCTTGAAATTGGATGAGGGAGGGAGTTAAGGAACATCAATCCCTTTATCCCTTCCTCCATGGAACTAAATCCTAAGTTTGGGAGGGCATTCATTGTCACCATTTATGACATAACTTCCTTCATTCACCTATAAAAAGACCACTCATATAAGTGATCAGGGGCTGGAAATCATTGAATTATAGGGAGATGCTGTTAGTATGAGACTTGAGTTGGTTTCAAGTATTTTAATGATGTCAAAATGTCTTGCTTGTTATGAGGAGAGGATGGGATTGAATTGGAGGAGTGACACTAAATCAAGCAAATTGGGTTGCAACTCTTCCTTTTACTAATAAAGTGTTCAAAGATTTTTCCATATGTTTGTGTTGTTTATTGATGCTTTCATATGTGTATTGTGCACTTGATTCCATTTTATGTTTAATCAATAGATCATTATCATATGCTTTGGTCAGTTTTTGTCTTCTGTCTGTGTGCAGGTACTTTTCAAGTGGATTAAGTACGGAAAGGAGTGACAAAATTGGTCAAGGGAGATAAGGAGTAAGCGAAAAATTCAGGTAGGCTTCTTTATTGTCTTATTTAATCTATTGGTTATAGAAAAAGTAGAGAATTCTTTGCACTGTTGTTCTAGAATTAGCTACTAGTCTAGGGGTTTAGGCATTTATCCAAAGACACTAAAACTTCCCAAAACATATTGGTGACTCCACTGGGGAACGATTATCCATCTTAGTAGCTTATCAACCTCTTAAGACATTTCTACATACTGTACTTGTGGTTATTGATTGAATTTCAATTATTTCACTGAAAATTGAGTCAAAATTGTGTCAAATTGCCTTCAAAAATGGCTTACTGTCACTAGTGTAGCCCAATGAAGGACATAGTGCATTTTAATTCACTTCCTGCATAGATCCAGTGCATTGAAGTGCACTGTCTCTCACTACAGCCTGCATTGATCCCTTGAGGATCAGTTTCCCATCTAGGAGCTGAAGTTTTTGCCAATTTTCTCCCATTTGAATGATTTGCTGAATGTCAATGATGTCTTGTCTCTGAAAATAGTTTTTCATCTCCTTAGTTGGCCCTACTTAGACTAGGATTGATAAATGTTTCTTATGTATTTACTTTGTCATTTTCAATCTATAGTCGAAAGTTAGTTGTTTGGTCGATTGATCTTTGTCGAAAGAAAGTGTCGTAAAATTGTCTTTTCCTTCGAAAATTGAATTGTTGTAAAGTGTTCATTCATGAAAGATCAATTGATTGACGTGTTCATATGATTAATCTTTTCGTTGAAAGTGTCGTAGTTACTCATTTATTTGAAAATGAAAGTGTCATAAAGTCTTCCTTTCCTTGAAAAGAAATTGTCGCAAAATTGTCATTTTTAGGAAAAGAGTTTATTGATCGATTGCGCATTAGTTTTCCTTTTTGTTCATTCACATTAAGGGAAATCGAAAAGAAATACATGCATGTTGCATTGAAAAAGTTTGTGTGTGCTGATAGGAATTGTGTAGGGAATTCACATTTAGATTGTGCTCTTTGCTCTTTGATCAAAAGAAATTTGATTGCTCTATCCCTAAGTAGCTAGGATTTTCATCATTAAATTGAATGGAAATACTGCTTATCATATTAGTTGCATTTTAGGAATTGCAAACATACAACACGTGGTGAACCTTGAAAGGCAAATTCTAAAGAAGATCAACTTAAAATTTATCTGAATTTACCTAATGGATTACTGTCACCTAACAAAAAACATTTAGAGGTCTAGGCTAGAGACGTGTTCTGGTGTCGTAAAACAAAGCAGCTATTGATAACTTGTTTGTAATACATCCAGAGTGTGATACCTCATTCCACCCACATGAGTATATCGTAGCTCTTCCACGTATCTTCAAGTATATAAGGTGGTGTTACAGTTCATAAAGTATATGGGAATGCTCTCGCTATGTTGTTTTGCATTAGACAATTCTTATAAGGATTGGGCCTCCACGTACTTTCGGGTATAAATGGGAGGACAACACTAGGTTGCTATCCATCCTTAAGTAACCAAGTTGGCCGCCTTGTACACTGTGATACACCGAGCACAGCATTTGGGGAGATTTCTTGCCCATACTTCTTGGTTCACCAGGAGGTATTCTACAGTTCACAGTTGCTTGGTAAACCTTTTTCCTGGATTATCCCTCTTTTATTTTGTTATGTTACTTTGATTAAAATAAATTAATTGACTACTTATAACATCCTCCACGCTCACTCCTTAGTTGATCTTAGGTTGAAACATATGGCGACAAATCCAGAGTCCATCGATCAAGGAATTCCTTTTGATGGGAATCCTAGTCATTTTCCTCCTTTCGGAAATATTGGTGTTCCTTATATGGCTACATTATCCCTACCAGGATTTACCATTGGCTTGCCAATATGGTTGTTTTCAACCTCCTTGGTTCAAAATGTTGTGATTTCTCCACAATTGAGTACACCTCCAACTAGACAAAATCAACCTATAGTTGATCCTAAGGTTGACCCTTTGCCTTCTTCCTCGGTCGTTTCTTCCTCCCCTTCTTTCTCTTTGCTTGGTGAAAGTATTGGTACTAGTAACTAGGTGGCTAAGAAGAAGAAGAAGAAGAAGCAAATTCAGTAGAGGGGCAACCAAGCAACCATTGCTTTGAATGCAACATCTAATGAGAAACCATCCATAAAGCCTCATAAAGTTTGATATCCATGCAAACTTTGTGTGGGAGACCATCTTCTTCGAAATTGTCCTGATATTCCTCAAATCTTAGAAGAATGGTCTTCTCGTTCACATCATCCTGTGTCATCAACTTCTGGAGATCATGTTGGTGGCACACCATCAACTAGTGGTAGTAAAGTTCATGGAAAGAAGGGCAAAGTTAAGTTTCCATGTAGGTTATGTGAAGGGAATCACCCCATTCACCTTTGTCCCTATCTGGATGAAGCTAAAAAAGTGTTGGATAACCATCCTACTTCCCCGCAACACCTTTTATCTGGTTACAGGAAACTTTCCCTAAATACTTCACTAGTTGATGAATTGACTGACCAAAATCAATTGCCGATCAAACACACTCTCTCTGAAAGTGAAACCTATGAGTTTATACCCAACCCAGATCAACAGGTTGAGGTAACAATTGACCCGATTTCACCTTCAATAAATCGTACGTTTCCTAAAGAGAGAGAATACAATACTACTCAGGTTCTTTTCATTTCTTTAGATTCAAATGAGCTTGGAGGAAACCCTCCTGTTCCATCAAGACAAGAGGAAAATCCTCCCATTCTCGTAACTCAAGGGGTTAATTCTCCCATTTCTACGGTACCCCCTCCAAGTAGTCTAGTCACTTCCTTTGATTGGAATCGACTAGCAGGATTTCGTCTTCCTTCTTATGTGCTTTTCCAGATCATAGTACAAGTTTGTAATATGATTGTATCAGGAACTATTATAGATGAGGGTGCATCAGTGAGTATCCTTTCCTCAACTGCTTGGCAAGCGCTCAGTTCGCCGCCGCTTGTGCCAGTTACCCATAATCTGTTAGCTTTTAATAGAGGAACCAGTCAACCATTAGGGATCCTCCCTTAATTACCTATTACTTTGAGAGGAAAATTTGTTTATCTGAATGTGATGGTAGTCCTAGGCCCTTTAGATTACAATTTACTTCTAGGGCGCGATTATGTTTATAACATGGGAGCTATTGTTTCAACACTCTTTCAGTGATTTGTTTCCCGCATGAAAGAAAAATTGTCACCATTGACCATCTTTCATTTCCTAGTCCAAATATGGCTTCTAGTCAACCATCTTCTCTAAATGGTCCTTTTGTATCAATGGTATCATCCCCACCATGGGTTAATTATGTGGCAACCTGTTCCATACCTACATCAACTGACTATCAATTCAGTGATGTTGTACATCATGCATTGGGGGCATTGGAACCAGATCTCTCCTTCATGACTTCTTATGAGTTCTGAACCAAGGATATGAGGATAGTTCTTTTACTGTGTCAACCTTGTTAAAAAATGAAACAAGTTCATGAGGACAGTTCCTTTTCTTGTGGAAACCTCATTAAAAAAATGAAACAAGGGCGTATGAGGATAATTCTTTTATTGTGTCAACCTCATTAAAAAATGAAATAGGTTCACGAGGAGAGTTCCTTGTCTTGTGGCAACCTCGTTAAAAAATGAAACAAGGGTCTATGAGGATAGTTATTTTACTGTGTCAACCTCATTAAAAAATGAAACAACTCCCATGAGGATAGTTCCTTGTCTTGTGTCAACCTCAGTAAAAAATCAAACCAAGGATATGAGGATAGTTCCTGGTTTTATGTCAACCTCATTAAAAAATGAAATAAGGGTATGAGCAGAGTTCCTTGTCTTGTGTCAAGCTCATTAAAAAATGAAACAAGGACCCGTGGAGCAAAGTTCCAAGTCGGGTCTTTGATTAGACCTTGTAAAATCCTAGTCAAGTCTTTCACTTGATCTCATATATGAACCTTCATTCCATCCACCTGATAGCCATGAGTAGTCTACTTAGGTGAATGTAATGAAGCTTGGGGGGCATGCACCTAGTGGTAAAGTTAAGTTTCCCTGTAGGTTGTGTGAAGGGAATCACCCCATTCACCTTTGTCCCTATCTCGACGAAAGCCAAAAAAGGTGTTGGATAACCATCCTGCTTCACCACAAAGATTTCCATTTGGTTACAAGAGACTCTCCCTTTCATCATGCTGGGGGCATGTAAACTTAGTCCAAGAATAGTTTTTCGTTTTAAGCTTGTGTAAAAATGAAACTCAATCCAAGCATAGTTTTTCGTTTCAAGCTTGTGTAAACATGAAACTAAATCCAAGAATAGTTCCCTATGGTTCAAGCTTGTCTAAAAATGAAGCCATTTCCATTTTAACCTTTGTGATTGCCATTCTATCAGCCTCTTTCATTAGATGAGCCTTGGTTGTTTTCATCCCCTTGCCACCATCCCTTTGGCCAATCATATGCTTTCACTTGGTTGTTTTAACCTTTTTTGAGGAACAGTTGCAATGAGTGGTCTTATTAGCCAACCTCTTCACATAAATCAACATGTTTTGAGAAGTTCCAACATCACCGGAACCAGTTGCTATCCTAGACACCACTCGTTCCTTAAAATGGAGTCCTCTTTAAGATATTTTCAAACTCTCTAAACATGAAAAGATTGTCGAGCACTTGTCATTTCCAGCTTGTTAATGGATTGGAATTGGTATCTACTCAGTATAAGTTTAACCCTTTTTTAGGCTGAGATAGATTAACTACGGAAAAGGAATACGTTGATCGAACATGATCAATAGATTCTCTCTCGTATTGTTTTATGCTTTTTCGGACTTCAGAGACAAATCTACAAAAAAGAACTTTTGGAGTTTCCATCTAGACAAGACCAAATTTCACCTTCGCTAGACTCGTTAAAGCATCAAATAGTGATGATTCACCCGAAGGGTGGAATTATACAACAAGCATATGTTATCCTCTATTGGGTCTCTATAATACTAATGATTACCCCATTAATATTGTAGTTGTACCCCTTATTAATATTGTTGTTCCCCTATTATCCCCATATTGTTATTATTGTGCCCCATAGAATCCCTCTATTGTTATTTTTGTGGCTTTATATTATTATTGTTAGGTCGGCTGGGTTATATTGTGACTCCTTAGACTCCTATATATAGAAAGGAGGTTTCAATTTGAATCATCCAAGAATTGTTCATTTATGTAATGTAAAGAAGGTTTCCCCCTCAAAGAGGCTGAATTCTAAGGCGTTGACCTATCTTTTCTATCTTTTATTGAGTTGGTTTCATAACATTTGGTATCAGAGCTTTGGATTCAAGGGTTTCGCTGCTCCAAATAGGTCATCGTGGCATTTTCGCTATAACTTTTATTCTGCGATGTTTCAGAAGCTAAAAAAAACCCATTTGAGAAGAAATTGCGCTGAACCTCAAGTCCAAATTTCAGAGCATTTCACGCTATATTTGTGGAGATATGATCTAAGGAAGTTGGTCTTTTTGCAGACTCCTGAATTACATTCCAAATATGTGACCTGGGGAAAATAGTTATAACTTTCTCTCAGAGCATTGGATTGAAAATTTGTAAGAAGGCACAGAAAGAGGACAAAATGCAGTTTCTTGTATATATTTTTCATAGCCAAAAGTTGAAACAGTGATTCGTGGCACGTCGTACAAGTTCGCTCTACTAAACTAGTCTATAATCAGGGCACTGTGGGAGATTTCGCATAACTCTTCCTTGGAGAATCCAATTTGGATCAGACTGGTGGCATTGGAAAGAGGACACAGAGGGCTACTATAGGTCATAATTTTAGAATTGGATGATCCGAAAGTACAGAGATACATCAGAGGCAATATCGATCTCCTACAAAGTAAAAAAAGGTGTATAGATTCTTTTAAATGTTTGCTTAAGCTTGGTTTGAAAATTTATTTTGAAGAATTCAAAAGGCATAGTAGAGCATTATTATTGGTGACTAATGCCCCGAGGAATGAAAATGCAAACACCTAGTAAGCAACCTGAAAGCGGTAGCATGACTCATGAAGAAGAGGATGAAATGCTACATGATATATCAAAATTACAAGACCAAGTGCAACAAATGTCAGTCTCACAAAAGCTAACAGAAGCTAAGATAAATGGCATGGAATCTAAGATAAAGGGTGTGGAAGCTAAGATGAATGGGATGGAAGCTAAGATGGATGATTGGAAGACAGATTTGAAGACAGACATGGAAGAATTGAAGATAAATATGAATAAGTTGCTACAAGAAATGGTCACTAATGGTGAAAGGGT
>APFE030420224.1:26975-38088 GCA_000404065.3 Pinus taeda | reverse complement strand
AGGTTTTTGTCCACAACATGCCAAGGAAGAAAAACCTCCTTCACTTTTTGCACAGGTGTCATGGTTTTAAAGAAATGTCAAAAATACCGGCGAAAATGAAGGTGCTCAAAGGACGGTTGGCCAAAACACAAAAACGAAAGAAAACGCCCGATCCACTCCAAATTTTGGCCAAAGCCTCTTTGGTAGAGCATGGTACTTGATTGGGGACTCCCAGCCCAAATTTCAATAAATTTGGAGAAAATTTTGTCATTTGTGAATTTTTTGTGCAATTTACAGGTTTTGGCCATTTGAATCGCCGCGTTCCAAGCGCGACTATTTTGGAGGACTGCTCGAAATTTTGAAAACTTGGCATTTTTGGAAAGGGCATGCAAAAAGAAAAATTACCAATACTCGGGAGAAGCTGATTTTTGAGATTTGAGCCTCCAAAAGCTCAAAATACATCAAAAAAATGACTTTCTGCCCACTTTTTGAGTTGCAGAAAGTGACCTTGGGAGAAATGGTTTTTGAGGGGGCAAAACAACTCCAAATTCAGGAATTCCACTTGGGATGGAAAGTAGACAGGCCAAGCTTTCCAATGAGCTATCTTTCACTTGATTTGGACCAGTGGAACCCACTCAAAAGTTGTTGTAAAGGTACGCGGACACGAGAGACAGGGGGCGCGGACATGAGAGCAAACTTTGCCAGAATCGACTGTTTTGGTCAAAAAACACTGTTTTGACTATGGTTGACTATTTTTACTTGTATATTATGGATAAATGTAATATTTTTATGGCACTTTGATAGATTTTACCTCTCTTTACTCTTCTAGAAGCTTCCTTGATGTAAAAAGTGAATAATTAATGCATGAATTAGTTAGCTAAGTAATAGAGGCAAGTTGTTGAGCTGCCTATTATCTAGTGCTTAGTTTGGAATTAGTTCAAACTGCTCCTAGAAGGATGAGCTCGACCCCTAGAGGCAAGGGAAGAGGTTAGCTTGCCTATATTATGTGTTCTCTTAGTCATTTTGAGGGGTTGGAAGGTTGGACTCTTGTGGGAGAAAGTTTCATTGTATATTCTACATCTATCTTTGCAATTTAGAGGAAGAAGGCCAGGGTTTTGCAGACATCCTTGTGGATTCTTGTGGATTGTAGTGTTGATGGTGTGTTCTCTACATGTTCTTGTAAGTTTGTTTATGTATTTTACATCTCTCTTTTGCTTCTATTTGGACAGATGAAGTGGTAAAGTTTGAATACATGCTTTGACATGCTCAGCTTTTTAGTTTGTTCAAAATTTATGTTTTCTGCTATCTAGAGAGGATTCAAATGGTTGTTTGCCCTCTTTAGCTCTTTCTCTATCATCCCTGATCATCCATCTCAGATTAAGGCATCAGCGCTCACTCCTACCTTGCCCCAAAGATCCCCCTGCAAAAACTGTGCTCAATCCCCGCACCCTGAATTGCACTCCCTCCAATTGCAACCAAAAAAACCAAAAATCTTTAAATCAACCCCCCTTATCAATTTACTAGCCTAAAATATTTGTTCATAATTGGTCAACTCATCCTATTGACAAATTCACTGAGTTTTACCCGAGAGAGCCTTCTCATACCTCGTAGGGCTAGCTACGAGGTGAAATGGTTTGATGTAGCCTTGAGAGTTTGTCTATCTCAGCCTAGGTGAATTCCAAGCACTAACACACAGAAATAAGAACTCGACAGCTATGAAATCGATCAATTTCGGAGTATCTTATCAAGTGGAAGAACTTATCCGCTGATGATTCCACATGGGAGGATGAGAATTTATACAGAAGCATCCAGAACTTCTCAAGCATTGAGGACAACACTTTTTTGAAAGAGAGGGGCATGTTGGGTCCCTATAATACTAGTGATTACCCCATTACTATTGTAGTTGTACCCCTTATTAATATTGTTGTGCCCCTATTATCCCCATATTGTTATACTGTGCCCATAGAAACCCCTATTGTTATTTTTGTGGATTTATATTATTATTGTTAGGTCGGCTGGGTTATATTGTGACTCTTTAGACTCCTATATATATAAAGGAGGTTTTTTCATTTGAATCATCCAAGAATTGTTCATTTATGTAATGTAAAGGAGGTTGCCCCCTCAAAGAGGCTGAATTCTAAGGCGTTGATCTATCTTTTCTTGAGTTGGTCTCATAACATCCTCCTTAAGCTTGATAAAAATAAAGAGGTACTGGTCAGCAATGACTGGGGAAAATGGGAAAAAGGGGAGAACACTTTATGGTAGCAAGTCGCTCTTGAACGTGACACTTTCACCTCATCACTGTGACTATGTGGGTTGGGTCATTTAGCTTGATGGTTATCACACCATTGGTCTATCATACCATCCATTACTTTGTTTTGGGTTAATGCTACCAATTCATTTTAGTGTCGACGACATGTTCAAGAGAAGTCATTCAGTTCAAACTTCATCTTTTGCAATACCGTAAACCTTCATTTTCATGACCGCCATTCTTGAACCTTCTATCGTCAGTCGATTTTCGTCTCCAAAATCATTTACCTCGTTTTGTGTCGTTGATGTGGGATACATAAAGGCCCTCCTGTGATGAGTCACTTCTTGTCGACATCAACACATTATCCAAGAAGTTGACTTAGAAACACCCCTTCAGTACCTTGACGCTTGCATACATCAATGGCAGGTTTCTAGCTTCTAGCGATAGGTTGACATCACTGGCCTTTGACCAAAAGACTTTGTATGGTGTTCGACATCAAATCATTTATTCACACCATGTGAAATGTAGTATAGTACCTTGAGGGTCATTATCATTATCGGTGGTTCCTCTCGCATTTGTTAATGACTTACATCATTGGCTGGTAATCAGACGATGTCTTCCCATGTTCAACTTCAGATCATCTATTCACATGGTTATACTTGTACTTGAGCGAAATATTGAACAAGGTTGAAGACCCCAAAATCTAGTTTCATCCATCTGGGCTGCGATATTTTTAGGAGTACTATATCAAATGTACAATGGCCTTACATTCATGGTCATCCATTCATGGGTCTATACTTGTAGATGACTATATTTGTACATGTAATGAAAGTTTATAAGTTGAGCATGGGTATGCCTTCCCTCAGCAAGTTCATGAGAAAAAAATCAAATTATCATGATATATGTACTGTAATTGATGTAGGTCACCTTCCACTTCGAAACCTCCTCTCCACATAGTAAAGTATTTCACTCGACATACATATTTACGACTTCATGCTTTAGGGGGAAAATGTTATAGATCCATTTGGGCACATCAATATCAACTTATAGATCAGTACTATTAGGGCCCATCAAACCCTAATTTAGTTGTTACATGCCCTAAATGAAGTCAACCATCAAAATGCCTCCTTCCCAAGAGATTCCATGATTGAAATCATCTAAAAATTGCCCCTAAGAAGATCAATACAGGAAGGCCTTTATCAGGGTGCACTGCAGTGCAACCCAGTACATTGCCATGGTGCATTGCAGTGCACTTGAGCCCTCTTTGGCCCACGCTGGGCGAATTTGAGCCAAATATGCATTGGGGTTTGGAATATTCTTATCCATAGGATGCCTCTAGAAGTTTCCCAAGGCTATCCACTTCTTTGGGCTCGAAATTGGATGAGGGAGGGAGTTAAGGAACATCAATCCCTTTATCCCTTCCTCCTTGGAACTAAATCCTAAGTTTGGGAGGGCATTCATTGTCACCATTTATGACATAACTTCCTTCATTCACCTATAAAAAGACCACTCATCTAAGTGATCAGGGGTTGGAAATCATTGAATTATAGGGAGATGTTGTTAGTATGAGACTTGAGTTGGTTTTAAGTATTGTAATGATGTCAAAATGTATTGCATGTTATGAGGAGAGGATGGGATTGAACTGGAGGAGTGACACTAAATCAAGCAAATTGGGTTGTAACTCTTCCTTTTACTAATAATGTGTTCAAAGATTTTTCCATATGTTTGTGTTGTTTATTGATGCTTTCATATGTGTATTGTGCACTTGATTCCATTTTATGTTTAATCAATAGATCATTATCATATGCTTTGATCGGTTTTTGTCTTCGGTCTGTGTGCAGGCAATTTTCAAGTGAATTAAGTACAGAAAGGAGTGACATAATTGGTCAAGGGAGATAAGGAGTAAGTGAAAGCTTCAGGTAGGATTCTTTACTGTCTTATTTAATCTATTGGTTATAGAAAAAGTAGAGAATGCTTTGCACTGTTGTTCTAGACTTAGCTGCTAGTCTAGGGTTTTAGGCGTTTATCCAAAGACAATAAAACTTCCCAAAACAGGATTGCTCAAGTTTTTTATGATGCCAAATATGAAAACAAAAAATCGATTGTTAAATATGCTTATTCATTAATGGGATCCAGAGCAAGATTTCTTTATGACTGATTAGATTCCCTTACAGATTAAGGTGGAAGATATGTACTTCATCACAGGACTTTCCCGAAGAGGGGAAGTAATTGATCTAAAATGGAGGACCTGGGGAGGCCTGAATGTTTCAGACTATAAAGGTATCTAATGTACATGAGAGACAGACAAGGTCAGTCACAGATTCCAATCAAAATGTATTGAGCCTACCAACTAAAATTATCCTCTTTACCATTGTCAGGGTAGTAGGCTCAACATCACTACATCAGGCCTCTTGACATGCCATGTTCTTGGCAGTAGAGTGCCTTCATTCGATAGTATTTGATTGGTGCACAACACTCTTGGTCTACATGAAGAAGCAATTGTCTTTAGTGAGACAAGGGAAAACGAATAATTTTGGCTATGGAAACATACTTTGTTCATTTTTCTTTGAGAGATTCCAACCACTTCGAACCAGAGTGTCTACAACCACTAGCAGTCCCAGGAATTTGAGGACGGATAGATGGGCAAACTTAATCAAGTGACTTTGTGGAGGCGAAGTCACTCGAGCAACATTTGACAATGAGTTCTTCCTCTGCTGGGAGAAAAATGTCATATCTATAGATGACTACCCTTATGCAGGCACAAATTATCGAGAGGACCTGGATTTGTCACTTCTTGAGGGTGCTACATGGGGCGATATTGGTAAAATTTTAAATTATTATGTTATTTGATTTTTTTTTTTTGGATTTTAAATATGATCTTAAGAATTTAAAATTATTTTTCCGTGAAACAAAACTCTTATAGGATTATTTGATCATGATGCAGATGTTGGACCAGTATGACTTGAGGGTATACCTAGGCACAAGTATTGTGACAAAGACACAGAGAGAGCGACAACTGAGTCTGAGAGAGTCCTTCATCTAGTCCAAAGGAGCTTGAAGATTTTGACTAGCCAAGTTCCCATGGTAGTCATAGAGGATCTCCCTAAGGCCATTCAGAGATGAGTGGTAGGAGTACCACGGGAGTGGGTGTGGCTCTTCCGATGGGTGGCGAATTCCATTGTCTTTTTCTGTGATGCTCATCTAGGGAAAGGCCCACAGACTTAGATTAGATGACTGATCTTTTTATGGACATGACCAGGCTTAAGCCCTAATTTTGTATGAAATTTGTCCACATTTTGTAACATTTTTGACATATTATTCCTATCTATATATAGATGGTTTCACGATGATTTGATCATATATACAGATGATTTTATGATCTTTTTGGTTTTAATGTGATGGATGATTAATGTGCCAATATAATGCTTGATTAGCTATAGAATTAGCAAGTGAATTTTCTGATCATGGAATATGAATCAAATTAATAAAATTAAATGATATTTGTAATAATCTCACTCTCATAATTTTTCGATGTAATAAGGGATCTCTCACATGATACATGTTATTTAATTAAGACACCACTAGTTGTGAATACAAATAAACCACTAATGATTCAATACCAAAAGATATTGCCTTAGATAGTAAATTAATGAAAACACTGTATTCATCCATATTGTTGGAAGTAGGACCAATACATATGCCTCTTGAGACTAACAACTAATCAGACGGATAATATATTACCCAAGCGGTGGAAGCTAAGTTCCGATTATCTCTACTAGAACCATTGATGAATCCTACATACACCAGATCACCCATCGAAACTTGCCAAATCAGATCAAAAATACCAATATCACCATGAGACCCATAGACAAAAACAAACAAATATGTACAATATTTACAAAACAAAGAAAATGCTAAGAAACAACCTAGGCATAATACTTCTTAAGATAGAGCCCATTTCTGGGCTGGCTCTTACAACACGTTTCAATCAAAGTCAACCAACTCATATACACCTTTCTTCAAGACCTTTTTGATGATAAAAGGACCGTACCATGTGGGTATGAACTTGCCTGTCCCCAAGGTGTCCTTATCTTGGTCATAGACTAGGACAAGATCACCTTCAAAGAAAAACCCAGGACACACAATCTTTTCATATTGGGCCTTTACTTTCATTTCATTAGCTTCATTCATTGTGGTTGCATCTTGATGCCACTCATTGAGATTTTCCAAATGAATAAGGTGGTCTTTAATACTGGAGGTGTCTGGAAGAACTTGAACCGCTAATTTAAGAGATGGGATCTCACATTCCACAGGGAAGATTGATTCCAAACCATAAACTAATTGAAAGGGAGTAAAACCCATGGTGGTCTCAACAGAGATCTGGTATACCCAAAGCGTAGGATATAACATGATGTGCCAATTGGATTTAACTTTATTGATTTTCCTTTGCATGATAGTTTTGAGGGATTTTTTTACGACTTCAACCAGTCCATTAGCTTGAGTGTAGTACCGAGACAAATTTTCTTGCCAATATCCAAATTTTAAAGCCAACTCAGACATCATATTATTCTGAAAATGACTGCCATGATCAGTGACAATCTCCCTTGTAATACCGAAACGTGAAATGATTTGGTTGAATAGGACAATATCTGTTGTCTCACCATCATTATTGAAAGTAGGTATAGCTTTGACCCATGTCGTAAAGTAGTCTACTACTACGATAATGTACTTGTGACCCTTAGTTGAAGTCAGGTTACAAGTCATAAAATAAACACCCTACTCTTTGAAAGGATTGACAGTGATGACAGGGAAAAGAGAAGTTGGGTGAGCACATATTTTCTGAGTGTATACTGACAAGGATGGCACTTCTTGACCACTTCAATGCAATATTTGGAAATCAAGGGCCAAAAATACCTGCACGCAAGATTTTTTGGGTTTTAGCAAGCCCAGATAGATGACCTCCACAAGCTCCACCGTGGCAATCATAATTTAGAACAAACTCAACTTATTCTAGGGTTAAACAATGCATAAGGATTGATTTAATCCCGCAATGATTTAAAGTGTCACTAATAATAATATAATTTTTAGCTAGGTGACACAAACTTCTATGTTCAGCCTTCAAAAAAGTTTGAGGGAACTTCAAAGTCTGGAGATATATTATGATGTCTCCATACCAAGGATCTTATGAAGAGATTAGGAAGAGATGTTCAACAGGAAATGACTATTCATAAAAAAACCCTCTTCACGAGGAAACTCTGAAATCAATTTTGTGAATACTAAAGATTTTTTAGACTTGACTGACATAACTTCAACATTGAATTCCTGTAAGATGAAAATCCATTTATTATACTTTCCCCCAATCACTCGCCTACAGAGGACAAATTGAAGTGGGTTGACATTGGCCAACACAAAAGTTTTTCTAAGAAGAATATAATGACAAAGCCGTTGGACAACGTGAAATTCCACCAAAGCCAACTTCTTTATATGAGAATACCTAAGTTTAGGACCAACTAAACCTCAGATCAGATAATAAATCACATGCTCTCTAAGAGCATCATCTTCCTAAACCATAATCATAGAAATGGTTGATTCTACTGCAGCGAGATACAAGAGGAAATCCCTGCTATAATCGGGTGGACTCAAAAGAGGAGCAGAGGTTAATGCCTTTTTCAAAGCATCGAAGGAGAGATGAGTGAAATCCTCCAAAACAAATGGAACTCCTTTATTCAATAATCACATAAATCCTTTTGTAATCTCGGCATAATTTACGATAAATCTCCTTAAGAAATTGAATTTTCCTTGGAGACTCTAAAGGTGATGAGCAATCGATGAGGGAGGAAATTGAAGTATTGCCTCAACCTTGAAGGGATCAATATGAATCCCTTCATTGGACATAATGAGTCCCAATAACCGACTGGATGTGACAGAAAAAACACATTTATTAGGGTTCAACTGGATCTTATAGTGACGACATATTTCAAAAACCAAACAAAGTTCTTTTGGATGATCCATTCTCTTTCAAGAATGAGTAGCTAGGTCATCCAAATATGCCTCTATTATGTGCTTAATGTCGTGGAAAGCATAAGATATGGCCCGCTGAAATGTAGCTCCAACATTTTTTAGGCCAAAAGACATCTTCTTGTATGCAAATGTACCCTAAGGGAAAATAAATGTTGCCTTTTGTTGATATTCAAGTCAGATAGTTATTTGATTATATCCTGATAAACCATCCATGAAGGAAAATACCTCATTTCTAGCACACTCATCAATGATTTGATTGATAAATGGAGTGGGGAAATTATCTTTAGGACAAGCCTTATTCAAATCCCTAAAAGTCAATGCATATCTAGATTGTTCCTTGATTTTTATCAACAGGGATTATATTTGAGACCCATTCAATTAGAGGAACATGGTGTATAAAACCCTCCTTATACAACTTTTCAACCTCAACTTTAATAGCTGCAACTTTCCTAGGATTTATTGGTCGAAAATTTTTCCGTACAAGATTAGCGTTTTTGTATGTATTGATCTCACGCTAAACTATCCATGGATCGATTCCAAGCATTTCTTCATAAGACCAAGAAAACACATCTTGAAACTCCTTAAAGAGGTCAATATAAATGTTGATTTCTTCAGGGGAACATTAAGATCTGATGAAGATATTCTCGATGATGTTGGGATTCTTGGAAATGTTCACCAGAATGGTTTCCGAGATACCAGAAATATTACCTTCGACAAAGATATGTGATGGGGCAAAAAGATTTAGAATTTTATGAACACTACTAGTTGAAGAAGGATCAGACAAATTTGCTTCAATTTCATGCAAATCAGGGAGAAAATATGACTGACGATGGAAATCATCCCACGGTCTTTTTGCACCAGTCAGTGCTTCTAAAATCTCCTCTTTAGATGGTAAGACAATGTAAAGGAAATCCATCGCTGAAGTAGATTAAACAGTCTAGACTAGAGCCAAATCATCATTCAAATCCTATGATGGGGGAGGAATGGGGGAGGAATCTACATAATTCACAATAGATTGGTATGTGATTTCTACTATAGATATAGGATATGCCATTCCACCTACTTTTCCCTCTTCTAATATCGCAGTAGGGGGTGGTCAGGGCTAAGGATAAAAAAAATAATGCTTTTTGGACGAACCTTTTCAAGGAGCGTGTTAGAGTCGGTCTTGTCAGTCCTCCGTCAGAGATCAAAACTCTTTCTGCATTTCATTTTTAGGTGTCTCGCTCCATCCACTCAGCTACATTTCACTAGGGGCATGCCATAATCTGACGAGAGGGTCTTGTCAGTCATTACCCCTTTCTCCTCATGTCTGGCACCTGCTGGCTTAGGTCTTCTCATCAATGTTTATTAAAGTCCATGACAGTCAATGTTTGATCTTTTAATGGAAAAGAGTCATTTTCAGTCATTAGGTCTAGGGACTAGTCAATTTGGTCTTCAACCATGTCCAATAAAGCCATGCAGGCCAGAGGGAGGCCCTTATGAAGTTGTGATTTAAATATTTTCATCGTCATGTTGACAGATTATGACTGTTCTTCAAAAATATGTTTTGAAGAAAAGTCAAACAGTGTGTCATTTGTGATAATTTTCAAACATTTTCCGGTTGATCTCTTCAGGCGTAGTCATGGTTTCCTTGGCTAAATGCCATGTCAACAACCCCTACAAAAAAGTGCCAAAAATTTCATCATTTTAGCTAAAAATTCAAAAGGGAAAAGTGAAATATAGAGTTGAATTAAATTAGGGAAAAAGTATCAAAACAAAACATTACCAAAGTGGGTTTTGAAGAAACAAAAATCAAAACCATGACTCTAATGTCTTTATATAGAATTTTCACAAGAAACAATGTCATTTTGCACACCAAGGTTAGAGAGAAGCATTTCAAAGTGAGTGTGACATCTAGTGCGTGTTTTGAGTGAGGTTGGAGGTGTTTTGAAAGGCACGGCACACAAAGGGAGCGCGGCGCACTGGGCGTGACCACACAGTGTTAAAATAACACGGGCGTGGTGCACACAAACGGCGCGGCGCACACAAACGGCACGAAGCACACCCATAAAAGCCCGATTTTGCTCCAAATTGCAACAAATCGCCTTTGAATCCCTTGAAATTGCCAGGTAGGGTCGACATCTCGGTTTCTCATCCATTTTTGTGAATATGATGATGGTTTATGGCCATTTATAGTTGCAATAAAAACTATTAAACCCTGCCACTTGAAATCATCAAAACCATTGCTGTCAGGGTTGCAAATTCGTTGTGATTGATGCCAAGGTTCCTCCTCCCTTTCATCCTTCCCTTCTTTCCATCATTCCCTTCCCCCCTATTCCATTTTTCCCATCTTTCCCTACCCTAAAACATTACCAAACTCCTATTCCCTATCCCCTCCACTCATTTGTTAAATGTAAAACCCAAAAATCCTACCTTATAAAATCCCCAAACCCTCCTACATGTCCCTAAACAAAATTTATCCCCATAATCCCTAATCCCTTCATATTATTCCCCTTCCAAACAGTCCCTTTTGCATTGTTCGCCTTGGTGGCAAAATTCATAACAACACATAGTTTCATACATCATCAAAGGGCAGTCCAAGCACAGTCCATATACAGCAGCCATGGCATCTGAGCATTCATTGGAGTATGAAATGGAACCCAAAGTGACTCATCCTCAGAAGAACAAGCTCCCCGGAGACATCGTAAAAGTGGCAGACATGTTAGGGAAGAACCAACCACCCTTACAAAATTGCAGGCCTGCCCTCTTGCTATGTCATGTTTCCAGCATCTGTCATGTTTTGAGTTTTGTCAAAAGGTGGCTAGTGTTTGAGTTCATCATGAGTTGGCCCATCTTTTTTTGCTTCACTTACATGGAGATCAC
>APFE030420224.1:15789-26595 GCA_000404065.3 Pinus taeda | reverse complement strand
ATTAAGGCCAGTTTCTTGAGGCAGCTCAAAAGAGTCTTTCCATTCCGATATCTGAAAGATGAATATGCTCCACTAATGAAGTTGATCATGAAATATTTCAGCTGTGAGGGGAGGTTCTCTCATTTATATTCTTATCACATCAGGTTGCTCATGCATTTTACTAGGGTATGGATGATGAACATCCCATATTTCATTTGCAGGAACATAGAGAGGATGAACACCTTCATGCAGCACAAAACCCCTCAGCAGCAACTTAACAGTGTTTATCATTTTGCTCTTATTAAGATTTTGGTGGTTCATCAGCTGGGATTACAGGGTATTACTTGGGATGATTTCATTTCCCGTGACCTCTTCAGCACTTCACAGGTATTATCAGAGGTTGAACATGAGATAGGTGGTCCTTCTCATCAGTATGAGCGCCATGAGACTACTAGTGTGCCAGTATTCACCACATATCAGAGAGGCGTTAGACAGTTGTTCGTAGCAGCAAAGTGAGTGTTATCTCCACCCGAGGTGGAAGGTGCCTTGCTTCCGACATCGGCAATGTAGGTACAGGACAGGGACAAAGGGCTAATGCATGACGAGGGGCCATCAGGTGAACAAGAGGCCGACTTCATTCTCATTCATGATGATGATATAGATGTGGAGAGTGCCAAACTTAGAAGGACCATCCAGGAGTAGCAAACAGAGATCCAAGACTTGTTTCTCAATTTGAAGAAGGCTAAGTGGATTATCAGGTACTTGGAGTAGAGGAATAAACAGCTCGAAGACCAGTAGGAGATCATGGAGCTGCAAAACATCCGCGAGAATCGCCGATCTGCCCAACAGAGGAGGATTGAGCTCACTCCATTAGAGCAAGAGATTAATAATGATCGACAGTCTTGGCTCGAGCGGATCAACATCCACCTTGAGAGACTGCTAGAGAGGGCCAACAAGGACAAAACATTATTGAGGCATATGTTTTATCACTACAGGGCATGGAACATGAGTTCAAAGGCTCGGATAAGGAATTTGAAGGCGAAATTGAGGAGAGCGACAAAAAGACAAAAGAGGCAAAAAGAGAAATATCGGCTCCGAATCTTGGCTGAAGCCTCTTTGGCTCAGCATGGCACTTCATAGAGAAGCTCCAGCCCAAATTTCAAAAAATTTGGGGCAATTTTGGTCATTTGGCAAATTTTTGTGCACAAACAGGGTTTTTCTCCCTATGCGCCGCGCCACTGGCGCGCGCTTATGATAGGGAGCTCCAAATCATGAAAAGTTTATATTTTTGGATTCAGCATGAAAATTCATGACTGCTGGTGCATGGCCCAGAAGTTTGGGCAAGTTTTGAGTCCCCAGGAGGTCAAAAACACTCAAAAAATGACCTCTCTACCCCTATTTTCACACACAGGAAGCAGTCTTGGGAGATTGAAGTTTTGGAGGGGAAAATGAGCACCAAATTCAAAAATTCCACTTGGGTTAGAAGGTAGACAGGTAGGTCTCTCTAACAAGCACACTTGGGTACGATTTGGACTTCAGAAAGTATCTTAAAACCACCTCCAAAGTGGCCTGACGCATACAGTTTTGGGCGCGGTGCACAGAGGCCTAAAGGCCAAAATCACTTCCGCTCCGTGAAATTTCGATTCACGATTTTCTCCAAGTGGGCCCGTTCATTTATACAACATTTTACTGGCACCTAAGGCAAAGTTTAAAAATTATTTTCACTAAAGGTTGGCTTCTATCCAAGTGGCAAAATGAAGGCGAGCAGTCACCCAAAAATCTACGCTACAATTTTGTCATTTTTGTAACGCTGCACCTGTCACTAATGGTTTGCTTTCCATTTCCAGTTTGTAATGATTTGAAAAAATCCCCAACTTTGGGTCATTACATTTCCTAATGGCAAAGTCTATTTATTGTATGAAAAACCATTTGCAAAGGGTTGGTTGTAATTTCTGGGAGACTGTGGGAGAGAAACTCAGTTACTCATTGTACATTTTGACAGAGAATTAATGAAAGACAATGGCTCTGGTTCATGAGATTTATGTGATGTGAGTTTAGCAAATGTATTTTCTTTTTGTTTCATATGTATTTCGTTATGTTTCACAGTTCATTCATATTCATTTCCAGTGAAAGTTTCTAAGTAAGAAAATGTAGAATTCATGTTTATTGCTCTGCCTTTGGGAAAGTTTCACGTTCTGTGTTCTTCTTCTGTTGAAAAGGATTCATGTGTTCATGCCCTTTTCACCCTCCTAAACAATCTTTCCATTTCGCATTATTTCAAATTTAATTGCTAGACTTTCTGCCTATCTTGCCTCACGAAGTAATCTGTGCCTTTGTGTTAAATTCTCTGCTCATGTTGTTCGTTGGTGCCATACATCCCAGAAACTCAGTCATTTATCAAAAATTGCCTCTTGTTTCCATAGTTATCTACCTAGCCTAAAATCAATATTTCATTTTGAGTCATCTCAGATTTTATTGTGTATTTTTACTGAGTGTGACCTGGAGAGAGCACTCTCCTGTTCTGGTAGGGCTAGCTACCAGACTGAGTGTGGTTTGTGGTTACCCTAAATTTTTCCTTCCTTCAACTTAAGGTAGATTTAGGTGCTAACATAGTGGCGACTCCACTGGGGAATGAAATTACACCCCTTACTTCTGATAATTCTAAGCTTCTGGATGATAAGTTTAGGATTTGATAGGCTGAGTGAGTTGGTCGTGTCCTTTTGATTTTTTTTAATAGCACGCTGGCTTCCAGAAGATATACCAGAGCTAATCCAGATCCAGATCCTCCGCACATCTACGAAAATCCCAATTTGATTCCAAGACTTCGTCGTCAAGATAGCTCTATATCTCCTGTGTTCAAATCCGATTCATGTCTTGACATTTTTTAGTATCTTGAAGAGCTAGATTTTGATGAGCAGTTTGAAATATCATTGTTCGAGACCAAATCCGAAAGGGCAGTTCACTCTACTGTCCCCAATCCACAGTTTCTTATCGACTTGGAAACTGAAAGGGCTAACTAGTCAATTGATAATTACATTGTGTCACAACTTCAAACTCCAATTGTTAACCCCCTACAAACTGCGCACACTCCTCCAACACCTTCAAGGCCAAACCTACCAAGAGTGATGACTGCTCGGTTTGCACCTCTTGCGTTGCCTCAAGTTTTAGATGATATGCCCACAGATTATCAAAGCAAAATCTCATTTTTTGATGACACTCCGAACAGCATTACCGCTCAACAACATGTGGACAGAATGGCATATTTCTGTGAACTTCACGAGATCGATGCAGAGAATGTGGCAATGAGACTCTTTGTACAGACATTTGCAGGTGAAGTGAGGAAATGGTTCAGAGGTTTTCTGGCTACACGTATCGCTACCTTGGCCGACCTACAAAGACAATTTTTAGGTCGCTGGGAAGTGAAAAAGAATCCTCTCCAAATTCTGGTTGAATAGGAGCAAATCAAACGAAACGCTGGTGAGTCAGTCCAAGACTACTGCATTAGATTCAACTCTGTTTATAATGAAATTCCCGATCATATAAGGCCACCTGTGGGGCTAGCCATAGTGAAGTTTCCAGATGGTTTTGATGCTGACTTGGAATATCAATTAAGAGAGAGAAAACCGACCACAATGGAAGACATGCAGAAGATCGCGGTCAATGTTGAAGCAAATCTGCTGACCAAGCAGGCTAGAGCAAAGGCAGAAAAGAAGGTCACCGTAAAAGAAGAATCTTCCTCGGTAGATCAATTACTCCGGAAGGTAGAGCAGATGCTTGAAAGGGTGAAACTTGACAAAGTGGAGCCACAAGTTAGAAATCCTAACTTTCGTGGCCAGCAACAGCCACAATATAGAATAAGGCAGAGAGATCAGCGAGTCCAAGAGCAGACAGCACAACAGCTAGTACAGCCACCTTTGCAGCAAAATTTTGTGCATGGACCGGAGTTAGATGAGGATGGGAATATAATAGGTGAAGAAAACCACTTCTTTACTCCTGATGATTTGCCTATTTATATTACCAAGGATGAGGAGTATGCAGAAAGTTCGACTGTACACAAAGATGCAGATTTCATTCTAGCCAATGACACCGTTTTGGAGGAAGAATCAGATGGGTACTAAAGAGGCTATATAAATGCTTTGTCCACCCAACAGCAGCGATATTCACTTAGAAACAGAGACGTGCCGATTAAACCAATTCAGAAGAGGAAGGATGTTGAGGCATCAAAGAATGATTCATCAGTTGCACAAAGGAAAGGAAAGGAGGCAGTTGATCCGGATAGCAGCAAATCACCATCAACAAAAAAATCAAATTAGCCAATTGCATCGAAAGAAAAGGAAAGGAAATAAATCCCAGTCAAAGAGGTAGAAAGGATTTCCGCTTTTAATTTAGAGAATGAAATTTCTAAATTGAAGGTATCCATTCCCTTGACTGAAATAATGAGGAACAACAGTTATAGAGGGCAAGTGTCTAATATTTTGAATTTTGACCCAATGTCTGACATGGTGAATGTCGAAGATGATCAACCCAAAATGATTTTTGGGCCAGCATTGAATGGTGAGTCTCCTGATAATGATGTGCCACCTTTTTATATCAGTTTAAGATTGCATGATTTTGTGTTACATAATGCCATGTTCGATTCCGGAGCTTCTCACAATCTCATGCCCAAGGCTATCATGGATAAGCTGGGTCTGGACGTCACCCGACAATACCATGATCTCTATTCGTTTGATTCTAGCAAAGTAAGATGTATCGGGCTCATCAAAGACTTGGTGGTGAGTCTGGATCAAATCCCAATGAAGAATGTTTTGATGGATATTGTTGTAGCAGATATTCCTCCTAGGTTTGGCATGCTTCTTTCCAGGTCTTGGGTAGCAAAATTGGAAGCGACACTACAACTAGATTTCTCCTATGCAACGATTCTGGTGTTTGGCCAAATGAGGAAACTGTATCGGGAACAAAAAATGAAATACATGATTACAAGCAAGGAGAAACCAATAAATCATCCGATTAATTATGTACATACAGATTTAGAGTCTTTCGTTTTGTATTCTAATAGTTTCAATGATATCGATAGTCAGTTAGTAGAAGCAGATAATATTCCAGAAATAACAGAAAATTTCAGAGGAATTTTAAAGAAAGAAGGACAAGAACAACAGAACAGTGTTGAGCGATCAGCTGAAAGTAATGGATAGCAAGCAGACAAAGCACAACAAACAGATTTTCAGCACTTGCAAGAGGAGGAAGAAGGTTTGCGGACCATGGATTTCGATGGAGTAGTGGAAATGATGGCGCTGGAATTGGGATTTGGGTACGCAGTCCTTTCTCCACCTCGAACAAAGTGCCTAGTAATGTGTGGGTATGCTCTTACAAGTTAGTTTTGATTGTTCAAACAATGAAGCTGAGTATGAAGCTCTGATTGCTGGCTTAAAAATTCTAAGAAAGTTGAATGCTAAGAGGATTGCACTATATGGCGACTCTGAATTGGTGATTAAGCAGGTCAGAGGTGAATATCAAGAAAAGCATCCTCGGATGCAGGCTTACCGTAATGCAGTTCTAGACATCCTAAAATTATTTTCAGAATATACCTTGACATGTGTGCCTCGTGTACAAAATAGCATTGTTGATGCTCTTGCTAAGGCAGCAAGTAGTTTGAAAATCCCAATGAACTCCAGTAATAAATTCGAGATCCATGTCAAGCATCGTCCGACCATCCCGAACAATCAGAGATATTGGCAAGTTTTCCAAGATGATGAGGAGATTGATGATTTTCTGCAAAACAAAGGTAAGGTCAAAGAAACCTCAATTGATGTAGAAAACGATGATGGTAAAGAGGATGTGCAGATCAATCAAATGGATGTGTTGCAGCTAAAGAATAAAATTATTCCTAAAGGCTTGATACCTTTAGAAGAACTCTTTGATCAAGATGATGTAGCCCACAAACCAACATTGCAGCCAACAGAAAAGGGTGTGGAAGAGGTCAATGTCAGAACAGTTGCTAATCCTAAAATGGTAAAACTGTCTAAAGCATTGCCACAAAGGATAAAAGCCAAATATATCAGTTTGTTGTCTTCATTTGTCGATGTGTTTGCTTGGGACTATTTTGACTTAAAGACATATGATACCAATATAATTCAACACACTATACCCATTAAGCCCAATCAGAAACCTTTCAGACAAAAGTTGAGAAGGATAAATCCAAAGCTGTTGCCATAAATTGAAAAGGAGATAAACAGGTTGTACAAATCAGGAATCATTGTTCCCATCAGGTTTTTGGATTGGATCTCTAATTTAGTGCCTGTATGAAAGAAGACAGGTGAGATTCGCTTGTGCATTGATTTTAGAAATCTCAATAAAGTTTCGTTGAAAGATAACTATCCACTGCCCAAAATGGATCATATACTTCAGCGAGTAGTGGGAGCATCTCGTATGTCACTACTTGATGGTTATTCTGGATATAACCAAGTTTCTGTCCATGAAGATGATCGAGACAAGACAACATTCACCACTTCGTGGGGAACTTTTCATTACGCTAAAATGCCTTTCGGTTTGAAGAACGCGGGTGCCACATTTCAGCGTGCAATGGACTTAGCTTTCGCAAATGAGAAGGATGTATTTTTGGTTGTGTACCTAGATGATCTGATGGTGTTTTCCAAATCTGATGAAGAACACCTGTACCATCTAAAAACTGTCTTTCAAAAATTCAGAAAATATGGCCTGTCACTGAATCCGAAGAAAAGCTTGTTCGCCATGGAGGAAGGCAAACTACTCGGGCACATTATCTCAAAATATGGCATTCGTATTGACCCAACACGTGTACAAGCGATTCAGCAAATCGATCTACCCCGGAATAAGAAAGAGATTCAATCTTTTAATGGTAAAATGAATTTTCTACACTGCTGTGTACCTAATCTTGCTGAACACCTAAGAGAGATTACAAAAATGCTTAAGAAGGACAGCCAAGTGAAATGGATGGAGGAGGCTGTAAAATCTTTCAATTTAGTCAAATTGGCTCTTTCTTTAGCTCCAGTTCTAGTTAGCTCGGACTACACTCAGGATTTTATATTGTTTTCATTCGCTTCAGAGCATACTATGGTAGCTGTGTTATTGCAGAAAAGAGATGATCACAAAAGACCAATTGCTTTCTTCAGCCGAGCCATAAGAGATGCAGCCTTAGAATACAACATCATTGAGAAGCAAGCCCTTGCACTTGTGAAAGCATTGAAAGATTTTCAGGTATATATTCTGCATTCTCATATTTTGGCTTATTTTCCTAACGCTGCTATCAAAGATGTTTTAGTGCAGACAGATCCGGAAGGAAGACGAGGCAAGTGGATTGCAGCTTTGTTGGAATATGATGTGGAAATAAAGCCCACCAAGCTGGTCAAAGGATAGGGATTGGCAAAGTTAATGGCTGAATCAAACTTGCACGCCTTAGACATAAATCTGATCGCTGCTATGTCTGATGAGAATGAAGAAGCTTCGTCAATTCAGGTATCTGAAATGTTTGCTCTTTCTCTGTGGTATTCAAATATCATATATGTGTTTAAAAATTTGTCACCACCGCCCGGCATGACTAGAAACAAAGCTAGAACTCTCAAATTGAAGGCTGCCAAGTTTTGTATTCTAAATTCTACACTTTATTGGAAAGATCCTGGTGGCATTCTGTTAAATTGCTTGGTAGAAAAAGAAGCAAAGAAGGTCATCGAGGATTTCCACGAGGGAGACTGTGGTGGTCACCGTTTTTGGAAATCAACAGCAAATAAAGTCCTGAGAGTGGGATACTATTGGCCGACATTGTTTGCTGATGTATATAAGGTGGTCAAGAGCTGTCATAAGTGTCAGATTTTCGAAGGAAGGCAGAAATTACAACCTTTGCCACTTAAGCCCATTGAGGCGAGTGCCCCTTTTTCAGCAATGGGGGTTGGATTTCATTGGTGAAATTCATCCCGCTTCTTCCGGTCAGCATAGATGGATCCTCACAGCGACAGATTATTTCATGAAATGGATCAAAGAAATTCCCACCAGACAAGCTACATATGCGGTAATTATTTCATTCCTTGAAAATAACATCTTGTCTCGCTTTGGTTGCCCGAATAAGTTAATCACTGATAACGCAACAGCATTCAAATAAAAAAGGATGGTAGAGTTTTTTCATAAATATCACATGATTTTGGGTCACTCAACTGCCTATCATCCGCAAGGCAATGGATTGGCAGAGTATTCTAATAGATCATTGGTCAACATCATTAAGAAGCTGCTGGAAATAAACAAGAAGAGTTGGCATAAGAGGTTGGTCAATGCACTTTGGGAAGATCAGGTCAGTGAGAAGAAATCCATCGGTACGTCCCCTTTTGAACTTGTTTATGGAGTTGATATAGTGTTTCCTACCTCTCTCGCAGCCCTAGTAGTCAAACTTCTTTAGGAGGCCGGCAGTGAAGATGATCCTATGCAAAGAAGGTTGAATCAAATGGTCCACTTGCAGCAAACCAGAGAAGAAGTCTTCCAGAACATGTCCAAGTTGCAGGAGAAGATTAAGAAAATTTATGACAGAAAAGCAAAGGCAGACAAATTTCAGTTGGATGATGTGGTGCTGAAGTGGGATGCAAGGAATGAGGAAAAGGGTAAGCACGGTAAGTTCGAGAATCGGGGTCAGAATGCCTTTCTTTTGAAGGAAATGAACGGGGAAGATTGTCTAGGAGGGCCGATCAATGGTTGGCTGCTCAGGCGGTACCATTTCTGAGTTGTTGACGCTGCTTCCACTGTCATTGTAAATACCATTTTATTTCAGTTTGGTTAGAGTTTGTCAAGTTAGTCTTCAAGTCATTTCAATATCAAATTTGAGTCAATTTTTCGGTCATTTTGGTTTCATAAATGAGTCAGAGTCTTGTGTTGTTTGTCGAAATAATGAATCCATAGCCCAATGGATGAAGCCACTGTCTAGCTCTTCCAGAGATCTGCTATTCTTGGCACCTCCAAGGAGCTACCATCCCCCATTGGAGCCAATGTTAGAGACGGTCTTGTCAGTCCTCCGTCAGAGATCAAAACTATTTCTGCATTTCATTTTTAGGTGTCTCGCTCCATCCACTCAGCTGCATTTCGCTAGGGGCATGCCATAATCTAACGGGAGGGTCTTGTCAGTCATTACCCCTTACCCCTCATTTCTGGCACCTACTGGCTTAGGTCTTCTCATCAATGTTTATTAAAGTCCATGACAGTCAATGTTTGATCTTTTAATGGACAAGAGTCATTTTCAGTCATTAGGTCTAGGGATTAGTCAATTTGGTCTTCAACCATGTCCAATAAAGCCATGCAGGCCAGAAGGAGGCCCTTACAAAGTTGTGATTTAAATATTTTCATCGTCATGTTGACAGATTACGACTGCTCTTCAAAACTCTGTTTTGAAGAAAAGTCAAACAGTGTGTCATTTTTGATAATTTTCAAAAATTTTCCGATTGATCTCTTCAGGCGCAGTCATGGTTTCCTTGGCCAAATGCCATGTCAACAACCCCTACAAAAAAGTGCCAAAAATTTCATCATTTTAGCTAAGAATTCAAAAGGGAAAAGTGAAATATAGAGTTGAATTAAATCAGGGAAAAAGTGCCAAAACAAAACATTACCAAAGTGGGTTTTGAAGAAACAAAAATCAAAACCATGACTCCAATGTCTTTATATAGAATTTTCACAAGAAACAATGTCATTTTGAACACCAAGGTTAGAGAGAAGCATTTCAAAGTGAGTGTGAGAGCTAGCGCGCATTTTGAGTGAGGTTGGAGGTGTTTTGACAGGCACGGCATACAGGCAGAGGGGCGCGGCGCACTGGGCGCGACCACACAGTGTTAAAATAACATGGGCGCGGTGCACACAAATGGCACGACGCACTAGGTATGTTGTGTGGTGCACACCCATAAAGGCTCGATTTTGCTCCAAATTGCAACAAATCGCCTTTGAATACCTTGAAATTGCCAGGTAGGGTCGACATCTCAGTTGCTCATCCATTTTTGTGAATATGATGATGGTTTATGGCCGTTTATATTTGCAATAAAAACTATTAAACCCTGCCACTTGAAATCATCAAAACCATTGCTGTTAGGGTTGCAAATTTGTTGTGATTGGTGCCAAGGTTCCTCCTCCCTTTCATCCTTCCCTTCTTTCCATCATTCCCTTCCCCCCTATTCCATTTTTCCCATCTTTCCCTACCCTAAAATGTTACTAAACTCCTATTCCCTATCCCCTCCACTCATTTGTCAAATGTAAAACCCAAAAATCCTACCTTATAAAATCCCCAAACCCTCCTACATGTCCCTAAACAAAATTTATCCCCATAATCCCTAATCCCTTCATATTATTCCCCTTCCTAACAGTCCCTTTTGCATTGTTCCCCTTGGTGGTAGAATTCATAACAACACATAGTTTCATACATCATCAAAGGGCAGTCCAAGCACAATCCATATACAGCATTCATGGCATCTGAACATTCATCGGAGTATGAAATGGAAACCCAAAGTGACTCATCCTCGAAAGAACAGGCTCCTCGGAGACATCATAAAAGTGGCAGACATGTTAGGGAAGAACCAACCACCCTTATAGAATTGCAGGCCTACCCTCTTGCTATGTCATGTTTCCAGCATTTGTCATGTTTTGAGTTTTGTCCAAAGGTGGCTAGTGTTCGATTTCATCATGAGTTGGCTTGTCTTTTTGTGCTTCACTTACATGGAGATCACGCTATCTTAGCCGGTGTCACCTTCACACTGACACCTGAAACTGTCTCATTAGCAACCGGCATACCGAATGTTGGAGAACCATGGCACAAGAAACAGAAGGTTGATC
>APFE030420224.1:0-13810 GCA_000404065.3 Pinus taeda | reverse complement strand
GAGCGATCCTGGAGGACGAAATGGAATTAATATGAGTGATATGAGGAGGAAGATCAAAAGTAACCATCAACGAGGAATACATTCCAACTCCCAGATTCTTTACAGGCTTCTTGGTATTCTTCACCAAGGCGACGATGGAGTTAGAGGATGCATTTGGATCGTTACGAGAATAATCCATTTAACCAATTGTAACAATTTTCCCTTCATGAGGGAAGAATAGGTTTCGAAACAACAATGAAACAATGGAATCCATTGCGTAAACCCAATTTTGACCCAATAAAATATTATAATCAAGGTTTCCATCAACTATCTCTACCTCAACATTGACAACATTGCCCCGAACATAGATGGGAAAGGATGGAAGAATTCCATGAGGCCTATGAGAATGACCATCGAATTAAGTAAGGAGAGTAGGTGAAGGAACAAATTCCAGGGACCTGATAGCCTTCCAACATGATATGGACATGACGAACGTGGAAGCCCCTTCATTAACTATAGTTCGAAAGATAGTCTTCTTTCGATATGTAGATTTAATCTAGAAAGCAATGTGATGAGGGAATCTCTTCTTAACACTTGAAATATCAAATGCAATAATGAGAGAGTTCTTTGGATCTACTGCTCCAACCGTAGTGACCAATGTACTCCTTTTTGCAGGACACAATTGGAGTACCTCTAACACTGACATCACACATGGGATCTGAGCTAGATATTCGACAATAGAATATTTTTGAGCAGCCCTCACATTGGGATTAATAGTCAAACGTTTTGTAGAGCCTTTCAGCATCCAAGGTATAGACTCAACCATGAGCCCCTCGATATGGAGTGGCTCTGGGATATTAGAAGCATCCTTAGCCTTAGAAGGTTTCAGCTCACCATAATCATGTGATCTTGTAGCAACATCAACTTGAGATCATACCATATATACATTCGACATGGATTCCCCATACTGGTTTCCCCCTGTGGGGGTTCCAGTACTAGCATTAGCACCAACAAGATTTTTTCCCTTGGGGAAAAGGGTTATTGAGCACAACGTGGGAACTTGAAGAACCCTGTTGGGCTAACAAGCATTGAGCATCTTGACTCTTACGGAAAATATGGGTAAGGTGATCCCCATTGCATAACTTGCATGGAAATTTTACTTTCTTTTTCGATTCCTTTTTTCCTCTCCAGTATCATTATTGGGTTTGTTCACATTTCCCTTCCTATCCTTATCTTTCTTCTTACCACATCCCTTCTTCTTCCCATCAGATTGTTGGTTTTCTTTGGGATTTGAATATTGAACAACATTAGCTGCTAAACATTGGGAAGGAATAAACATTTACATCATAACCTATGTCAAAGAAGAAGATTGTAAAGATAATCGCTGCAATTGATTCAATAGGTTAGTTGTACTACTATCGATTGACCCTACAATTCTGTCGGCATGGAGTTCTAACTTAGGTCTAGTTAGATCAAGATCTTTGATCAAGGAGCATCAGGAAGAATCCTGTAAAGGAATCCAGACTGAGAATAGATGAGTTCTGACTATTGGGCTCTAAATATGGCCTGTTCTTCAGTGAACACTCCAGTGAGCGACACATTTTTAGAAATATTTGGTTGTAAATATTTCAAAAAAAATTCCAAAAGAAACTCATCAGGGATATATTCATTGATTAGCCTCTTCCTTTTGTGCCACTCTTGGATGTGGTCAGAAATATGAGTTGTCTTGTCTTGTTCAAAATTTCCTAGAAGCTGAGTTCCAACATCATATCAAATTTCAGAATATCAAATGGAAGTTTTGTGGGGACTGAAGGCCAAACCAGATTGTATTAGATCGGATTATTTGTCATTTCAAAATATCTTACAAGTTCAAATTTCCCAGGAATGGTAAGCATGGAGGAACATGAGAATTCCACCCACAAGGAGTAGAATTTATGACATTAGAAAAAGAGTATCCTGGATTTGGGAAGGCACTAGGTTGCCATGGGTTACTTGTAGAAGGACCTATACCATAAGAAAATCCTTGTGGCCCAGAAGTATTCAGAGGGTATCCACCCCCTGCTATAGGGTAACCATGCATAGGGTAGTTTCCTCCTAGCGAAACATTAAAAGAAAGGGAAAACCCTTGATAAGGATTCCATGCACTAGTTAGTGGAGGAAAGAATTGTGAGGTCCCAAGAGAAGGGAGGGGCATACTCCCCTGTTGACCAAATAGATGGGATAAGTTCCCAGCCCCTAAACCACTAACAGATGGATTTGCCCATCCTTTACTTCCTTGGAAAGGATTAACATTCTGAGCTGGTCCAGAGAAATGTATCGATCCTAAGTTCAAAGATGGATTGGAAGGAGGAATATGACCACTTCCAAAAGCGAAACCCTGAAAATATGTTGAACCACTTGGAATAGAAGTCATGGCTGTGGAAACAACAAATGGAAAGGTTGAAGGAACTGAAGGAATCCCACAATATGTCATCCTGAAAGGATAGGCACTAGTGAAAGGGGCAGAAGGTTGGGTGGCCCCACTCAAAATCATAATGGAGGTAAAGCCAACAACTACTAAAATAGGAGTAAAAATAGAGATAGGAATATTACCTCCTCTTACAAGAAGGAGGGGTTTACAAAGCAGAAGTATTAGTAGCCATACTTATGCCACTAACATTGGCCATTAGAAAAAAAGAAGTAGAGTGAACAGGGATTGTCCAGCTATGAGCCGAAGTACCCACGTATTCTACAGCGTAAGAAAGATCAGAAGGAATAAGTTTTGAAGGAATCATGGGGGACTCAGGGATGTCTTGAATATCAACCTTGTCTTCCGATTGGAAGAGCACCCTAGCAAGGACTAACGCGTTTTTGTCCAAATTATGAATCGAAATAGGTTCACCCTATGAAATGAGAGCCCATGGAGAAGGATTAATATTTGATGTGTCAGTTACTACTGGTTGAAAATCACCAACATAATTTCTCCTATTCCTTCTAGATGAAGGCTCAACACTAGGATCTGAAAGCCCATGAAGCCTCCTAGACCAACGAATTAGTCAATCAACCACTTTTAAATATTAAGAGAACTTTTTAAAGACTCAAGAATAAAAAATTATAGAAATATAGGAGCAAAGAGAACTCATTAAAAATACCCTAAAGATATAACCAAACAAGCATGTTCCATGTATTTCCACTCCGGGTTATTAGGACTAGACACCAAAATACAAGAAAGTGAAGATAAGGTCCTTCTGAAGATTGTTTGGGATAATTACCAATGAAGGTTTCATAAAAAATTATAGTGACCTCCATACAATAGCCTTTTCCATTGCAAGTACTCGAGCTTTGCAAGGGCACCCTCTAGAAGTACTATGAAAGTGATGCAATGTCTCTCTCAGGTACCATGGGCATTCCCCCCTACAGTCACTTGTGTGGTCCCTTAGATCGGCAACTAAGGTCACTTCTTGTAATCAACGTTCGGGTGGAACAGTCGTGGGTGAGAGATCCAACAAGTAGAAGAGGGGTTATCTCTCTTTCCCTTTCTTCACTCATCCTCGTGCTTAACTCCTGTGTTATAGGAGCTTTCTCGGATAACCTAACGATATTGGATTTTCACTCTTTAATCAACTTCAAAGTTTCGGTTTAGAGTGGCCTTGACATTTTACTCTTCACACACCTATTCCAAGGCTCTAAATGCCCTAAACTAATTGATGTATCTATGAAAAAACAAAATCTAGTTCATTTTAAATTAAGCGATTGATTTTATTAGTTGTTATTTAGGTCATGGGTAGCAGAAGTGCAACTTGTGATGTTCTGGCGCAAAAATAAACCAATAGAAAACTAGGCTACATGCAAATGCAACTTATTTTCCTTCAATGAAAAGTGATCTCTACAAGGTTCTACGATAAATCTATAAAAGAAAAACTCTTTTATTTTCCCTTTAAACACACTCACACATTCAACATCTAACGAAAGAGACTAAAATGTCTAAAATGCAAATTACCTTAATGCATACTAAAATGCCTAAATGCAAGATTCTATAGAATTCTCTAAACAAACAAATGTGTTCTTTGAAAGACCAAAGCCAAAATTTGACAAAAAAAGAGAAACAAATATCCAAGAAAAGATCTCCCAAACAAATCAAATTTCAACCTAAAGAAAATATTTGCACACTTTTTGAAAAGCCAAAAAGACCAAAAAACCAAAAACCAGAGAAAAGAAAGGAAAAAAAAAAATGTTTTTTTCTCTTTTTCTTTTTAATGACTTACGACAAAAGTTTCAAGAAGGCAAAGAAATTAATCACTTCAAGATCAACATCAAGCAAAAATATTCCAAACTTCACAAGACATAAACAATCACTAAGGTGATAAGACTAAAGTGAATAAGAGACCAAAATAATTGAAAAACTTGACCTGAAAGATATGTAAAAGATTCAGAAAGACAAAAAGAGTTGAGAGAACCAAAATCCTTTAATGAACCAAAATTGCAAAGACCCTTCTCAAATAATAAAAAAGAAACCAAATGAATCAACTTAAAGAATGCAAAGCAAAGTAATGAAAATATTGGATTATAAGCAAGTTGATAACCAACTCGCTATCCCAAAAGTATAGAATAATCAGACACCTCACAAAGAAGGTCTGAAACCCAAACTTCAAATGCAAAAAATTCAAAAAAATGCAAACCCTAGGTTGACAAAATATTTTTGCAAAAGGAGATAAAGAAATCAACACAAGCAAGAAACAAGACCATTCCAAATTGTAGATGACTTCAAGAAAGAAAAAAAAATAGGCTACACCCTAGACTGAAGGCAAAACTTGAAAGACCATGTAAGAACAGAATCACATATACATGTGATTGTTTCCAAAGAAACTACCATATATGTTGGTTTCTTTGGCAGAAATTGCATATGTGAGCTTATGTATATAATAAATAGAGGACATATGTAGAAAAATAGGGAAAAGTAAAAAAATATAGACCCGATCTAGAAGATCAGACTGATTGCCCAGACTGCAAATGAGTCAAAAATACTAGAAAAATCAAGAAACAAGAAAGAAAAACCTAGATCAAGGGAAAAACAACCCTTCTAGGAAATATGTGACTATGTTACCCAGTGGAGTCGCCAAATCTGTTGGCAGGAAAAACAAATGTAAGGGTTGACAATCTATTGTGCTATTAAAAAACCCCCCATTTATTTATATATAAATCTCTTAGGAAATTATTATATAAATAATGGGGACCCTTTAAATTTTTAAATCATACAAAAATAAAACATTTTAGTTTTATAAAAGGAAAAATTTGAGTTTATTTGAATAAAAAATCCAAATTTCATTAGCCCAAACAACTCAAATGAGCTGGCCTTAAAGAAATCCTGACGTTATCGCACTTCGCAAGTCCTAGTGAGCAACTCCCTGTTTTTCCTTTTGAAATGATGTGATGCGATAAAGTGTATTGCATATCTCATATCCCAATTTGTATATCCCCCATGAACAAAAACATATTTAACCCTTAAAAATCTTAAGTATTGTTAACATAGCCGCTCTATATCAGAGTTTACCCGCATCACAAAACTTATAACGAGCGTGATATTAAAAATCCTCGAGGACCACTCCGATTGCGATATGCAATAAACCTTCTGGACTTGATATAACAATTAACTGAACCCTATAAATATGTCGCATCCGAATGAATCATATATTGGAAAAAGGCAGGATGCTCCATTCACTTCTGATCTTCCGATTGTGATAAAGCTCTTTATTAAAGAACGACTTTAGCAAAATCATAAGAATAAATAAAACAAAGGAAAAGCATTTAAAACAAAATAATACTAAGTCACGGCTTGGCCCCGCTCCACTCCCACATTATTCCTCGCGATTTCACAATTACAAAAGACTTTTGGTCATTTCCATTGTGCTCTGCTCTGAACCTTGGATTGCGATATTATGATCATCGCATCACATACTTTCGATAACCAAGCCTCTGATATAACGGTATTGCAATCGCATGTCGGGAAAGCACATTGAGACATGTTTAAGTTTATTATTTGAAAAGGTTTTTGTGATATGATCTATTAATGCAATAATAAATTATCATGTAAAGCGTGATTTTGGTTATAAAGGACTTGTAACGATATTTATGAATTAAAGCCCCAAGGTGATTTGATGTCCTTTATGTAGATATTTCAGGTTTGTTTGCATTTAAACTATATTTTCCATCATTTCAAACCTTGTATGTTAAAAAAATCCCACATTTCAAGCATGTTGTTCTTCATTCATCTATGTTTCCAATTGTAGGTTAATCCCGAAAAGCAGCAGTGTAACAGAATGAAAAAACAAAAGAAAGGAAAGAAAGCCATGGAAGCTTTGCAATCTACACCTCCTTCTTCCAAAGTAACAGAAATGCCCCCGCTTTTCTCATACACTAAATGCATGATAAACATTGGAACGTCCTCATGGGAATCTATGTATCAATTGCTTGAAAGTAAAGGACCCAAGGTAATTCTGAGAGTGGCAACAACAAATGTTGCTTCATCTTCTGAAGCCTCCAACTATGACGCTGCCAACTCTTTTCTTCACATGATTGTTGCTCAACCCAAGATCCTTTCTTATATCGATATGGTGAAATGGATAATTGACAACATCAATATCGCTAATAAGAAATTCTTGACTTCAAGAAAAACAGTAATTGACTCTTTTACAACTCAAGATTTGAAGAAAATTTACAATATACCTGACCCACAGAAGGTATATGGCAAATATTTCCTCGAACAATTTGCAAGAGAGAATGAGGTAGAATCAGATCCAATTAAATGATGGAGATCCTACCCAAACAAACACAAACATGAAAAGTCGGGTATGTAATCTTTATCTTCTCTTGTCACTCCATATTATTTTATCACAACTATGATGTGTAGGCTATTTGGGTAACCTAATATAGCTAAATTCTCAGTCAAATGGGTTCCTCTTATTAAGGCATAATTATATTCTTATATAATGGATTGGGGCACTATCCTTTCAAATAATATTTCCTCCCAAATTTGAGAATGCAGACAAAATTGATATGTTACTACCAAAGTGGTTCCATCATTGTTTATGAGTGTGTATATCATGGATGCAGTCTATTTCACTTCAGATTTCCCAACCATGGGATGGAAATGGACCATTCAAGGCCCCACTCCTATCCATGTATATCATAAAATCCTGTGGGAATCTAATTTCCAAGCCCATTTTTATAAAATTTGCCAAGGAGTCATGTTGCCAATACACCAAGCTGTTTTTTATAAAAGAGCCCCAAGGCTATTCAAAGAGGCAAAAATTAATTTCATACCAATAGGCAGGTGGTTTGGTGAAGAAATATTTACCTATGTTAGACTCTATGGAATTTTGGCACCTCCTCATGTTCTCCCATTATATGTCCCTGATAAACTACTGGCTAGAGAGATTACCTATCAAACTTTAGGGGATGGATTGACAAAGACCTTAAAGGAAGCCAATAAATCTCTATGGCCTTCATTCCCTATCCAATGTGGTGTATATGCTCTACATGATTTCAAGCATGCTTTGCTTGAAATTTATAACATAACATGTTTAAATCTTGCTACTATGCCTAGCACACAGTTTGATCCAAACAAAGTCGCACATAATGTTACTACTCAAGTAAAAATTAGGCAATTCTATCATGAAGATGATGACTATGATGAACTATTTGAATATGTTGAGATATTATCACAAGTACAACACCTAGCCACATTGAAACTTAATCTAGAAAAGCTAGTGCAATTTAAAGAATATAGGAAAAAAAGACTGCAGAACATCCCTTTGGATATGCTGAGGATTTATCAACTGATTTCCAAAGAAGAGCAGAGTTCAGAGCAGTGTTCAGAGAAGAATTCAGAAAAGGATTTAGTAGGTCTCTAAAGATATTGAAGTGGAAGATAAATTCACACTGATAAAACACCCCTCAATAATGAACTGGATGAAGTTTGGAAACAATTTGATCAGCACCTTAAAGGAAAGCAAGGGATAGAGAATATTGAGCTGGAGAAAAAATTCAGCACATCCCAGAACACTAGACATGGCTCATTTACTAATAGGGCTTCTGACAAAGTTGTCACTATAGAAGAAATTGAAATCATCCCAGCATTCCCTTCATCTGAAATTGTCCTTAAAGTGGAAGAAATCCCTCCTTTTGATTTTATAGTCCCAAACATCAGGTTGTGGTGAAAAGGCAGAGGAAAAGTAGAAGAGTGGAGCAATCATCAGTAGTAATTCCCAGTGATATACCAATGGACATAGTGTGGAAGAATACACAAATTGATCCTTCAGAGAATTCAACAAAGTTTTCATAGTTTGTAGATGCTTATGCATCTGCCACAATTGATAAAGCAACAGAAGTCTGACAACTGATTAGGGAAAAGGAAGAAAGAATTTAACAGTTGGAACAATAGTTGGTAGAGGAAAGACAAATTATTTATCAACAAGTAGAGACACAAATGTCTCAACTCTAGTAGAGCTTTGATTAATTAAAGCTCCAACATTAGGCAAAGATCAGTACTAAGGATACTCAAATCTGAAAGCACCAATTTTCACTTGATCAGCTGAAGGACAATCCTAAAGTGGAAGACTTTATAAAAAATGCATTGGAACTAAACACTCTGTTAGCACAACAACAAGTGATATTCTGTCAATAGTTGTCTATCATCAATCCACTATGTGTCAAAAGTGATTCACTGATCATTAGGGGAATTTTGAGGTCTAAAATGGGCCTCCTAAGAAAAATGTACAACCAAAATAAAATTTATAAGAACTAATAGGATTCAAGATGATGATGTCAACCACGGGGGATGATTCACCATTTTTGGAGTAAAAACGTACAAAGGTTAAAAAATAATAAAATAATAAAACTACTTTTTCAACTTGTATTTTCAGCTTATCTCCCTACGTTTTTACTTAAATTTCGAGCGGGATTACTCGTTGGATGAAAAATTGAATTCCTCATCTGAGTACCCATATTGCATACTTTCAATGGACCCTACTACACGAAAAATTAAAAATACATGAAAAAACATGATTGCAATCATGTTTTTCATGTATTTCTCATTTTTTGTGTAGCAAGGTCCATCAAAAATATGAAACATGGGTACTCCTTGAATGAAGAATCAAATTATTCATACAACGAGTGTTTCTGCTTGAAATTTGAGTTAACCCATAGGGAGATTAGTTGAAAATACAAGTTGAAAAAATAGTTTTGTATTTTTTCCCTCTAAAATTTGATGATGTAATCTAATCTTATTTTATTATTTCCATTATTATTTTATAATTTCCTTAGGAGGCCCGTTTTAGACCTCAAAAGTCCCCTAATGGAATCAATCATCCGATCTGAGGGTGACTTTTAAGGATAGTTATGATAAAATCTCAGGATTTATAACATGGGAGTATACACTAGAAGGAAAAGTAGAAGACCTTCCCAGAATAGAGGAATATTACAAGGAAATCCTATTTACTGATTGGGACATTCAATTGAAATAGGAAGAAAGAGTAGTCTCCAGGGAAAACAATGATGCCAATAACATCATTGAAACTATCAATGATAACCTGCATAATGCCAACTTCATTCAAGAATGCTGAGCTGGTAATCTTCCTGATATTAAAGTTTTGGAAAGGAAATGGTAGGAAATTTCAAAATAAAAGGAAGAAGATATTAAAAATTTAACAAAACTTGACTGAGAGATGTACTGGAAATATCTTGTGAAGCCACATAGTCAGTGGCTAATGCTCCACTGCCTTGCTGACTCATCCACTCATATGCTTCCCGCACTTTCGGATGCAGTGTACACTGGATAGTTATTTATGAGACTAGGTCAGCCCCCTAAAGTTAAGCCAATGTTGGATATTTATGAGCTCAAGCAACGAATGAAAGAATAGACACAATTGCATTCATAGGATCGTCATTTCAACAACTTCTATTTATGTCTTATTGTCTCTTATTTTAAGGAGAGTTGTTTCAACCTCCCCAACACTTTTTATGTATTGTTTATTTTTATATAGACCCTTTCATGTCTACAAAGAAAGGGTCCCCAAATTTTATAAGGAAAGGTTTTGAAAGCTTTCACTTTTGTACTTTCAAACTTATCTTAGTAGAATGACCGGATCAGGGTCCTGAAGTTTTGTAGAGAAAGCTTTGGAAGCTTGCACTTTTGAAACCATCTTAATGAGAAAGACTGGACAAGAACTATTTCTTTCATGAGTAGAGTAACATACATCGGGTGCTTTTATCATTGTATTTCTATTTTGTTTATGAATTGATAGTCATTCCTCTCTATATTGTTTATCATATGTATCTTTTCTAACGCAGTTATGCATTAATTCATTTCTGAACATGTTATAATTGTCATCTTTAATACATAAATAAGTGATTCGTTAGCCTTACTTGATTGCAATATGAGTTTCATAATTATTTTGATTAACTATTTAATCAAAATAATTATCTTAAATTGTTTTCATTTCTGCAAGTGTTTGATTAATCTTCATTATCATGCACTAAGGACAGTTATTATAGATTGCATAAACATAAGTAACCCTGGGTAATAGATAGATTAATACATGTATTTCAGTTTATAAATCACTCCCATATATCACTTAGTTTTGGTTATAAACACTATCCATTCTAGCACATTTTATTGGGAAACTGGTCCCATTATATCCATTCGAAGCCACTATTCCAAACTGAAAAGGGACAGTATTCAAGTCCCCGAATGGGTAGTTTTCCCCCATGTTGTTGTAGCGATTTTTGAGGCATAAAAATTTTGGCACTAGAAGGAGGGCCCCAACTATGAATGGAAAAAGGAACTTAATCTAAATTAAAAATCCATTCGAAGAGTCACTCCCCCTCAAGATCACCCCCAACTTCTAGATCTTCATCCAAGGCTCCTATTTCTAGATCAAAAGTTAAGCAATCATCTCCTAAATCTCCTAGCACATTTCCTTAAGTACCCTCTTCAGATTATAATCCAGAATCACTTCAATTCTAGACTTTAGTAAAGAAATTGGGAGAAATTTCTATTTTGGCATAAAATCCTATGCCATCTGAAGCTTTTGAAGGAAGTGTAACTTCTACTTTACAATCCACTCAGATTTTAACTCATTCTCAAAGCAAGAAGCTTGGGGTTCCTCCATTTGAGTTTCCTCTTCCTTCTTTCCAGAAAAAGACTAAGAAATTTGAGTCACAAACATCCACTAGTGAGATTTTGTCAAACTCACCTCCACAAAATCCTTCATTCCCTCCAATCGATCCTGTTAATACCCCTTCTTCTCCAAGTACTAGTGCCAGTTCATCTAGCACCAATACATAGCCCACCTCTTCCCAAACTCCAATAATGGAAGGAAGACAACAACAACCACCCCCACCACCAGTTAGGCCATGGGCCAATCCTGGAGTTGTGCAAATGCAACACCTCTCCATGATCTACCTAAACATCTTGAAAGATGGCTACCAAAATTTAATCCTGATGATGTATTACCTATTGAAGAGCATCTCCACAATTATATGTTAGCCATTAATCTTAATTGAGTAGTTGAAGATGACTGTGCAGTAAGATTGTTTCCCTACACCCTTCAAGGATCGGCAGGTTCATGGTATTTTTCATTACCACCAGGGCCTATACTAATTGAGACATGTTTGAAGAAAAATTCTTAGCTAAATTTGGCGGTGACCGCAAAACTACATCCCTTGTTAATGATCTTTCTAATTTAAAAGAAAAATGAGGAGAAAAGATCAAAGATTTTAATTCCAGATTTAATAAATTGTTAAACAAAATCCTAGTTACATCAAGCCCTGGTGTTGATGTTTAGATTGAATGGTATATTTCTTCTCTTCCTTCCAATATAGTGATTTTTGTGGATAGAGTCAATAAGGCTACTTTAGTAGAAAACATGAAGGAAGCCTTATCTGTAGAGAAGATAACAGTTGCATTAAAAAATAAGACTGCCTAGGAAGAAAGAAAGATGAAAAAGGTTACATTTAAGGATGAATCAAAGAAGAAATCCCCTAAGGATCCCTTTTATCTTGAAGGCTTACAAAAATTCCTTAAAACCATGTCAAATGAGAACGTAGAAATTAAAAAATAGGTAGTTCAATCCTCTTCTAAAAAAAATTTTAGATCCTACAAGAGAAATCAAATGTCTAATCCTCAACCTCTAAGTACAATATCTAACGCTGAGTCTGATTTGGATTAAGATGATGAAGAAACAACATTATCTGCTGATGAATCTGAAGATGAAGAATTGGTTGAAGTGCATGGGATGTGGGATTTTATCCTACCTACTTCTAATAATGAATATGAGTAAGATGATTTACTTGTTAGCACTAGGAGCAAAGGCCCTGTTGATTCTACACAATCAACCCAAAAGAAAAATCCTTCAACCTTTGCTGCTAAAGATAAAATTGTTAGTAAAAAATCCTCTTCCACATCTCCTCAACCAACCCCATCCTCATCTAATCCTCCATCCTCATCCAAAACCTTGGTAGTTGCAGATACAATGGAATATAACATAGTGGAGGACATGAAGAAAGCCAGAGAAAATATTTCTCTTCATGAGCACAGTAATCTTAAACATCAACAAAAGATTTCACTCAAAGAATTGAATGTAGTCCCTGCTTCTCCTCTTCCTGCTTCTATTTTATCCAAGTCATATAGAGGAATGGGTGAGCCTCCCAATGATCCATCAAACAAGGTTGATTCCATCGATGTTATCTTAATTGGTGATAGATCTAACTCACACACTCCCCCTTTCCTCTTGACTTATGAAATCTTTATAAAAATATGCACAACTGCTTAATACACTCAGGGGCCTCTTCAAACATAATTCCAAGATCAGTCTGCATGAAATTAAATGTCTCACCCCAAAAGTCTATAGTTCACAATGTCTAACTTGATAGAACAAAATTCGAAGTCTTAAAGGAAATGAATTCAGTCAGCATTAGGCTTTCTTCTAATCCAAAAGTTTGTCAAGTAATTGACATACTAGTTTCCAATATTCCCAAATTTTATGGTTAAATTCTTAGCAGGGATTGGTCTGAAAAACTTCATGGTTATTTTGCGATAGATTGGTCTCATATGTGGCTCCCTTACAATGGAAAGCCAAATAAAATAAGAATTGATCGAGAAAAACATTTGAAGCATACAATAACTAATTTTGAAGATGAAAATGAACTAGTAAATTTTAACAATAACATCATTGGAAACTACTCTGCTGAGTCATTTTTAGGAAATTTCAATGCACAAAAGTCACCTTTTTTGGATAACTCTGTTACTTCTTATATTGAGAACTTTTCACAAATAGATTCTTCCAAATGTATAAATCTTGGAGATAAAACATTAGTCAAATCTTTATTTTGGACATTATATTTTGATGGATCTAAATCAAATGATGGTGCAGGAGTTGGTTTTATATTAATTAGTTCAGAAGGAGTAAAAACAATGCTAGCATGTAGGTTGGAGTTTGAATGCACAAACAATGTTGTGGAATATGAGGCACTAGTCTAGGGTTTTTATAAAGCAATAGGTCTTGATATCAAATATCTTCAAGTATTCGGAGATTCTGAAATTGTTATCAAACAAGTGAGAAAGACCATTCATTGTCTCTCTAGACATTTAAAACATGATCAATCATAGGTTCAGGACCTTACTTCACATTGTTTAGCATTCAACATCTCTCCTATTCCTAGACTTCAAAATGCAAGTGCTGACCTTCTAGCTAATATAGCATCCAAGCTTATACCATCGAAAGACTACAGTCCAGATAAGTTTTCTATAGAATTAATTTTTTGACCGTTGATTCCCAATAATATCACCAATTGG
>APFE030420222.1:70307-101483 GCA_000404065.3 Pinus taeda | reverse complement strand
ATATATATATAACTTATTTCGCAATCTGATGATCGCATCGGAAGTTTTATGGGACATATTTTAAAAACCTCGATACACATTATACCTCCGATCCCCGATTACCAAAAAGCTTAAGACAAAAAGGAATAAGCATATCGCATTGAGAGTTTCATGTGCCAAAGTTTAAAAACCGCGATGGCCATATCCTCTTGATTCGTTGATACAAAGGGACTCAAGTGCATTAACCTAAGTTTTATTACTACGTTCGTTTTTGAGTTTTAAACTCATTCGTATCAATGAGTTAAAAGGAAATGGACTAATGGGGTAGTATTAATATAATATTATAAATAATATTTATATTAAATTAATATTTATAATAATTAATTTAATTATTATATAAATTTTAATTTAATTAATTAATTTACATCACATTTGATCCATAAACTTTGGAGGCTCATAGATTGAGTTATACTTGGCCAAATGAGGCCCAAGATGGCTCATTGGAAAGAGAAAATCAAGAAGAACATTTTTTAAGAGTTTTCGCTAACAGATTTAATCATTTATTGGGTCAAAAAAATCAGGCAGAAGATCAAGCTCTGAATTTTGAAAACAAAAATCAATTTTCTGAGTTATTTTCTTCATTTTCATTTGTCCAAAGCCTCTTCTAATTGCAGATCCATTGGTTAATAATATCCTTGGCCAATCAAACTATCCCAGGCCTCAATAGAGAGGTTATATTTTATTTTGAATTATTTATTTGATTGGATTTGATTTAAATGCCAGCAATGCCATTTTGATTTTATTATTGCATTTTAATCTATTTTGGTTTCTTCTTGTAGGAAAACAGTAGAAGAAATATGGAGAAAATGATTTCAATCAATGAGAATGCTCCAACAATTAAAGATTGGAACTTTGAACAAATAAAAATTGGATTTGGCAGATTTCTCTTCAACAAACTCTCCTCTCCAAAATTCCTTTGCAAATAGTATAAATAAAATATTGTAGAATGTAATTAGGGGCTACTCCCCTCTGCAAATTCTAGACTTCTAAAAGCACTACTGTAATAGGAATTTAGAGTTGTAGGAGAGAGGAGAGAAAATCTTAGATCTGGGGATTATTGAGGATTTTTCCTTTGTATCTTGAATTATGTATGAGGGGCAGAGTTTGCACTATTGTGGCTCTAGTTTTGAAGGCAGAAGTTCAAGTAATGTAAAGGACTGTTGGAGACCAAGATCAGAGAAATGGATGCAATAAATTGGTATTTTTAATATTATTGTTTCAAATATCAGTTTCATTTTATGGTAACAGGAATGTCTCATTTTATTCATGTTTGTGCACTATTGTCAATATGGATAATTTGTCTCAATATTGTTATTAGGTATCTCTTTTCTTATGAATTAAAATCTAATTTCTGAGTAACTATTTACTCAGAAATCTATCTTATAAAACTGATTTATTGAATGGTAATGTGTTGTGAACTATTTCCACATATCATTATTCAATTATTGGATTTACTGACTTGATAATTAATATCATTTTTGTGAACTACTTCCTGAATGTTGCTAGTTATTATTTCAGTTAAGAGGTCTTAATAGGATGTGTTTTGGTAACCATAATATCAGTTAATTGAACTACTTCATTAACTTGATATTCATTATAAGCAAGACATGTTTAAATCTCAATATTTTAATTATCTTCCTCTTAGTTGGGTTAGATCTATATCTGCCTAATTAAGATAGGATTTATATTAGTTTCTTTTGCTTGCATCATAGAATAAGCTTGCATTTAGAGTAAATTCTACATTCTTTTAAGTCCTCTCCTCAAAGAGGAAAAACTTTAGTTGTGGCTTGGCTAAACCCAAATTAGCTTAAGGGTCATTCTCTTGCCTGATCAGCAACAAGAAGTGATCTGCTATCCCTGTCTATTGGTAGGTAAAGATACATCGTAAACCAATAGCAATAGGGAGGAGGTAACTGGACCTAGTTAAACCAGTCGGAGCAACCACACCAAACGGAGAAGGAGCTACTTTAAGGTTCGAAACGGGTGGTTATCCCCCATTGTTGTTGCAGTGATTTTCGAGGCATCAACATTTTTGGCCCTAGAAGGAGGGCCTGAGACTTGTTGTCTATTGGAGTCTTTTCAATTTTAACATTTTGTTTAAATCACGATGGCTCCTCTTAAGCTTCCAATTTGGAGTTGCATCCATGGATGTGCATCTTCCAACACTCCACCCGAAGTGGTAAGACTCTTGTCTCAGGTAAAATTCAATGGTAAGAGAAATTCTTCTGCTTTTAACCATGTCTTTCAATTTATTCAAAATGTTTCAAATTATGATTTTCAAGGGATTGATGAAGGCATTTTATGCAGAATTTTTACTCTCACATTTGTGGCAAAAGCGAGAAGCTGGTGTAGAACTCTTCCAGTTGCTTCAATCCACAGCTTGGATCAATTTCTTACAATTTTCATTTGTAAATTTGACGTCTATGATTGTGAACATGTATGTGAAAAAATTGGATATTTACAAAAGTTTGAAAATGAGTTTGTTAATGATTTTAATATTCAATTTCATTTAAATTCCTTAAGATTTAAAGACGAAGATAGACCTACAAAAGAAGAATCATTAGATTGGTTTGAATATATTTGTTCTCTTCCATCCATTCCCAATCCAGATGAAATTAATTCAAGCTTTGTTCCATCCCATTATAATATAAATGAGAATCCCAATTTGGATGTGAAAATAAATTGTCATGAAGTGGTTTCACAAAGCTTGGAAAATATTTCTAATCAAATGCAAGAAGACAACAATAACAATTTTGGAGAAAGAACTGCTTTGAAATCTGAAAATTACTCTGCAGTCAATTCAAAAAATCAGATCGCAAATCAACAAGTACAAGCATCAATCAAAGTAAATAATAAAATACAAACTGTTGTACAAGTTTCTGAATTCCTCCATGATGAGCAAATGCTGAAATCACAGCAGCAAAGCAACCTTCTTCAAGAGAGCATGAGCGTAGAAAGGAATGATTTAGAATTTGAGATTTACAATGAGCATAATGCACGAGTTTTTAAACAGAGACAGTTTTACATGGATTGTTTCAGGTTCAAAATTTTCCCTTTATCCTGATATTTTTAATGATGGTAATTTTTCCTCTCTTGGTATTAATGATATTTCAGAAATTAAAGAGGATGATTTAAATGAATTGCCAATAAATTTTTATCAAGATAGAGAAACAATGATTGATCATTCTTTTGCCATTAATGAATATGAAATTCTTGTTCCTCCTTGTTTGGATATATTGGATGAGATAGAAGGGAATTGTAGAGAATATTGTGAATTCATTTATGATAATTACTCTCACATTGAGGATGTTGATTTCTATTCCTCTCAAGAGAATCCTCATGACAAAATTCAAATAACATCTGAGAATGAGGAACGCTTCAATTTAGGAATTATCTCAACTAATCCTCATTTTAGATAAGCAAATTATCTTCATGATTTCACCATTCAATAAAACATTCCAATTTATGATTCATATCAGGATCAAACTCCCATTCCTATTCATAATCATAATTCGTTTTCTATTTCACAAGTGGGAATTCGAAATTACCCAAATCTCATAATTCTAGCCAATCCTTGTGAAAGAGAAATTATTTCAAAACGATCCCAATTGTGCTGTAACATTAGTTGTACAAATAGTGATTTCATTTTAGTTTTTCTTTCACACTTATTTTGTTTATATTTAGATTTATTTTTTTATTTTATTTTTCAGAATTTCAACACTTTATGCTGCCATATTGAGCACTTTACTGTCAAACACTCAATTGATGAATTGCTTTATTGGGAAATTGAAGTTTCATATTATAACTATGAACATCAAAAGCTGTTAACATGTCAATATCAATTGATGTTCATTTCTTATCAAAAGCTCCTATTTCCTCGAAGACAATATCAACTAGATGATATATTTTTACAATCTAGCCAGCATTTTAATTCAATTAATAATTTTCAATTGTATTTAATAGATTTCCATTCATTTTTCATTGACTCATTTGAAAAATATTTGGAAATTTTTCCTTCAAAGAAGATTGTTAATAATTTAACATTTGCATATAACACTAAATATTTTTTCCAGGCCTTTGAATTTAAAATCTCATCTTCACAATCTGGCCTGTTATCTCTTCCTTTGAACATTTCCCCATCCTTAATAGAAATCCATCCAGACTTCTATGATCCAATTGGTATTCAATTGGAAAGGAAATTTCAAGAGAAAGAGATTTTAATTAAGTTGCTAACAATAACTGTACATTCTGATTTCATATTTATTTTCCTCAGTTTAGTTAGATTTGTATGTTTATTACTAACATTTGAACTGTACATATATGTGGGAATAAAAATGAGAGAATGGTTACACTGGAAATATGACTATACTTAGTCATTTCCATGTATATGGTTAGAATAGGAGTAGGATTGATTTAGTTAGTTTGTTTTGTATAGTTAATTTGTTTTCAACAGTTTTGTAGATTAAAAAATTAAACAAAGCAATCAGTCTTCTCATGCATGTTCACTGAAACATTTTCTCCTTATCAGAAAGTTTTAATTTTTGCTTTCCTTTTTTAAAATTTCTTGCAGCAATACCTCTACTCTGCCTATTTTTAATAATGTCTTGATTAAATTTAATTGAAGTTGCACTTGGCATCAATCACCTCAAAGCCACTTTTCTTCATTTCGGGATTTCCTTCTAGGATTTTCTTTTAAAATTTATATGGTAAGGATTTGAGGATATAAAAGCTTCATGATCCCATTATCCCATGAAATGTATGACTGTCTATGATAAACTTAATTCTAATTCGATCATTATTAGTCAGTCTAACCTTTCATAATAATCATATGAAGTTCATATTATCTTCCTCAGAATTTGCTAAAGCTGACCTTAAGGATGTCAATTTTGCTGAGTGCACACATTCAAATCTGTTTTGATATTTTTTCTACAATTAGTGGCTTTATCCCATTCTAATCTTTAGTTTATTATTTGATGCTACAATACGCATCATATTCATTCACTAAAGACATTATTGAACAGTCACTATAACAATACGGATTCTTCTCAAGTTATTCAGAATAAGCAGAGATAATAAATTGTTGTTTCAATTCAAAAGGAGAGTCTATTTTTATATTTATTTCTGGTAAATTTTCTGTTTTATGAACATGAATGATTGATTTCATTTAGGCTGATTGCACACTTCGATTTAGAATAAATAATGAGATTATTTTAATCAAAGGAAGAATTTGAAGATTTATCACGTAAAATTTACAGACAAATTCCTTTCAGGTACGCATTTACAACTTTATTCTCATCCATTATTAGTTCATCTTTTCCTTAGTTTATTTTTTATTTGTGTTCTGTTTTATTTGCAGGTTTTTATTTCTTTTCAAAACATAAAGAAAGCAGTAAACCCATTTCAAATTTGCAACAGGTTCAGGGAAATTTTATTTGTTATTCATTAGAATTCAAGCATAGTCTTTAACTTTGATTTTATTCACTTAGAAAACCCAATTGAAATTTCAAGGAATATCATAAGACCATTCACATCATAAGATTTCATCGGAAGTAGTTCTTAGCATTTCTTTTGATAACAAATTATTCATAAAAATACCTCTCATGTATTATCTTACTCATACGCCATATTGCATTTCGCATATCGGAGATTTACAGTTGAAGTATACTTCCATTATCATGAAACACCGATCTTCAATAAACGACTTTACCGATATTGCGATGACCACATAATTCCGGACCCGATATGAAATTCAAATCAAATTCATAAAAAAATATCGTGTCCATTCAATCGCAATAATGGTAAGAGCATAACTTTAAAAGGACCGATGTCTTGGATCCGATAAGTTATCAAATTTTCATCATAAAATTATCGGGTCCACTCTTCATCACATATCAGCATATTGAAAATTGTTATATCATGTGCTTAAGATTGCCGATCGTGATTGCCGATTAGCCACGTCATTCATCGCATATCAGCATCGCAACAATCATATTGTGTTACATTAGGTGCTTGAGATTGCCGATCGCCAATTTACGTCATCCATCGCATCGCCGATATCATAATAGCTTGCTTGCATTTTTATTTATGGCCATATCACTATTCCAAATTTGCAATGCGCAATGTGCAATGTGCAACATACAAATCGCAAGATACGATATGCGATGTGCAATTTGTGACATAACTGTCCCCGATCCCTGATATAACATTTCTTAATGATGCGATCGCTTCATTTCATTGCACATGTTCTCATTGCATGTTCTTAATCAGTAATTTGCCATTGCAATCTTCGATATGATAGCTTCCAATGCATGCCTCTAAGACATTAAGATTTAATCAATATATGACATAATAACAAAAGTGAACTCTTGCCAATTAAACTTGAAGCATGGTGAAAAAACATGTGATGTGAATCATCCGATACAGCGATTTGTTATTTTAAAAGCGAGCTTGGGTAACCACTATAGGAAAAAAGCAATTGATGACAAATTTGTAGCACACAAAAATCATTTCAATTTCTCATACATTTTAGTTTTAAATATATAATTCCATAATTAAAAAATGGAATTCAAGACATCTTTATCTTCATATTTAAATTTTATTATCTTGGATTTGGTCTTGATTTTAGACAATTTATAAAATCATGGAATTTATATGAAACTTATAATATTTTGAGAAACAGTCATTACTGCAAATTCTCATTCTAGCACTAGGCATTCCATCTTTACATTTTACTGCTTGCTTTAGTTTAAATAAAATAAATAATGATTTTGGGTTACACGATTTTGGTTAGTTTGACTTCTTTATGTTTTCAATATTAATTAAAATAAGGAGTCAGCCACTTTAGAGACACTGATACCTTTCAGGTAAGATCAAAAGCAATTATCCAATGGTAAGATTCATTTACCCACTTTCATTAATTTCCATTTCGTTAATTTACTCTCAGTTTTGTTTTTCTGATATATAAATTTGTTTTGCAGCTCTTCATAAAAGGCTTCCAATCCTTTTCCAGATCATATTTTCGAAGTCCATACTCTTCTCCTGGCTTAATTTCAAGAAGAAGCGATGGTCTTCATTGAAATAGATACACCAGGGAATTTCTGAACTTTTAGTTTGTTTCTTTAAGTATTTCTGTTATTTAAAAAATGATTAAAGTGATGCTTTGAAACAAGAAGAATAATATAAGACACAAAGGTTTTCATTGTGGCTGAATTTTATCATCACTGATATTCAAAAAGTGTAAAACACTCACAACCCTGCAAGGTATGATTTACCCAATCTCGACATGAAAATGATTGATTAAACGATTATTTTCTTTTTCTTCATATTGTTGAGACATTGGTATAAGCATTCTTGTTTGAGTTTATCTTTTGAAACTTGGATTTTCTTTCATTTTTCACATTTCTTCATTTTAATTTTGTTTGTTGATTTGTTTTCTCACTTTAGAATAAGACTTATTTTATTTTGGTTTTTAGTTTTGATTTTAGTGACTTTGCCGTGATTTATATGGAAGGCCTACTTGTTACCTAACAATGATCAACATACATGGAGAAAAATTGTTAATAGTCATCTATTAGCTTTTTCTTAAATCTCTTAGTAGAGTTTGATTTTCTTATTATAAAGGTAAACATATTTAAAGAAGAGATTACCAATCAAGAGAAGTTGGCAAAGTATCATAAAATCTGAAAATTTATTTTTCATCAAATTGTAATCATTTTGAGATTTCAAAATTTTATTAAGATCTTTCAAAGTTTTATTATCAGTCAAGAAAAGTTAGTTATAACTAAGTAAATATACTTTACAACAAAGCATATTTAACTCTGAAATTGTCATTCTTAACTCTTAAGGAGTCAATAATTCTCCTTGTCCCAAAGAGTCTTATTTTTCTAGAGTATAATCTAGAAATATATTTAAACTTAAAAGATAATAGGTCTCATCATGAGCCTGCTTACCATGATCATAGGGGAAAAATAGGCTGACATTACCAACACTGCAAAACAAACCAGCGTAATGGCTTATGATTGCAAACAATTATAAGACAAGGGGTCTCATCACGAGCCAACTTGTTTAGTCCGATTATAACCTGTGAATGACATTGTCAACTATCTGGCCACCAAACGAGGACAATGGCTTTTAAGAGAAATAAAATAAAAATTCAAAAAAAATAAACATATATAAATGGATTTATCTCTAGATCAATAATTCTTAAACAGATGGGATTCTGAATCATTTATGATTAAAAGGTAACCCTGTCGAAACTATAGATGTTTGCTAGCAACAGTGGCTCTACCTATGAAAAAGGAGTATATTTTAAAAGCTAAGCTGTAAAGTGACCCCTTCTTTATCTCTACAACTAATTAAGGACTGATGTAGAGTTTTGAAATATTTAAATGTATGAGGAATTTTAAGAAAAATTACAATTAGATGATTCTTGCTTTTACTCAGACTAACGAACTTAGTCAAGCATTTCAAATATAATTCTCTCTTCATTAATTATTTTTACTTTGATTTTAGGAAAAACTTATTTATAACAAACAAAGATAACTGGTTCTTCCCCCGTGTGTCACCATTGTTGTGGTAAAAACACAACCCCCCATTTTTTACTTGCTCAACTCAAATAATGGGGACCCTTTCTATAAAAATTTTGGCTAATCACCTTTTCGATTTTTATTTAGTTGATTTCCCTACACATTTGTCAATTTTTCATTTTCTTTGGATTCTTGTTTTGATTGCTTTTTGTTAGAATCATTTTTTTTTTTTTTTTTTTTTTTTTTTGTTAAAGAATAAAAATTGGATTTGGCAAATTTCTCTTCAACAAATTCTCCTCTCCAAAATTCCTTTGCAAATAGTATAAATAAAAGATTGCAGAATGTAATTAGGGGCTGCTCCCCTCTGCAAATTCTAGACTTCTAAAAGCACTACTGTAATAGGAATTTAGAGTTGTAGGAGAGAGGAGAGAAAATCCCAGATTTGGGGATTATTGAAGATTTTTCCTTTGTATCTTGAATTATGTATGAGGGGCAGAGTTTGCACTATTGTGGCTTTAGTTTTGAAGGCATAAGTTCAAGTAATGTAAAGGATTGTTGGAGACCAAGATCAGAGAAATGGATGCAATAAATTGGTATTTCTAATACTATTGTTTCAAATATCAGTTTCATTTTATGGTAACAGGAATGTCTCATTTTATTCATGTTTGTGCACTATTGTCAATATGGATAATTTGTCTCAATATTGTTATTAGGTATCTATTTTCTTATGAATTAAAATCTGATTTCTGAGTAACTATTTACTCAGAAATCTGTCTTATAAAACTGATTTATTGAATGGTAATGTGTTGTGAACTATTTCAACATATCATTATTCAATTATTGGACTTACTGACTTGATAATTAATATCATTTTTGTGAACTACTTCCTGAATGTTGTTGGTTATTATTTCAGTTAATAGGTCTCAATAGGATGTGTTTTGGTAACCATAATATCAGTTAATTGAAATACTTCATTAACTTGATATTCATTATAAGCAAGACATGTTTAAATCCCAATATTTTAATTATCTTGCTCTTAGTTGGGTTAGATCTATATCTGCCTAATTAATATAGGATTTATATTAGTTTCTTTTGCTTGCATCATAGAATAAGCTTGCATTTAGAGTAAATTCTACATTTTTTTAAGTCTTGTCCTCAAAGAGGCAAAACTTTAGTTGTGGCTTGGCTGAACCCAAATCAGCTTAAGGGTCATTCTCTTGCCTGATCAGCAACAAGAAGTGATCTGATATCCCTATCTATTGGTAGGTAAAGATACATCATAAACCAATAGCAATAGGGAGGAGGTAACTGGACCTAGTTAAACCAGTCAGAGCCACCACACCAAACGGAAAAGGAGTTGTTTTAAGGTCTGGACCGGGTGGTTATCCCCCATTGTTGTTGCAGCGATTTTCGAGGCATCAACACATCCATATAGCTATTACAGGAATTTTCGATTTTGTCCAAAAATTGCACTTGAAAATCAATTTTGCATGCCCTAATGGCAAGTCTTCTCACCAAAGAACAATGGGAATACACTAATTTCTCTTGTTTGTTGGATATTGTAAGTGAATCGACATCAGCTCATCTGTTACACTGAAATTTGTCAGCATGACTATCTGCAGTTAATATGGCTCCATCAATAGTCATATTATCCTCCTTGTCAAGCCTCATACCTCTACTCTTCATGTCAAACTTCAAAAAGAGAGAAGGTCAGTTAAAAACATGTTTATCTCTAGGTATGCAGGTTCTCTCTACCTTGCCTGCGTGTACGCACTCCAAACACACTGTACCTGCGTACTTGTATGCTCTGTAAGCCAAAGGATGGGTGTGTACCCCTGTAAAGCTCAAAAGGCGCGAGTTTCATCTTTAAAAAGTTACTTGTGGTCACTTCTAGAGCCTTCTAGAAGAGTGTTTGATGTGTATTGAGTGCCTCCAGATGGTTCATGCACTCCTATGATAGAGGAACTTATCCCATCAAGAGAGGAGCTACCCCATCCAGAAGAGGGAGTATCCCATTGATGTTGGAACTGAATAACCTCTTCTAGAATGCTATAAATACAGGCATTGGGCCAAAGGAGGGGAGGTTGAAAAGCTGAACATTCTAAAGGGTAAATGCTGCTGGAATTAGGACTTCCATTTGTTGACTTGTGAGGAGAGATCACTATCCTTCCTTGTTGCCATAGTGGGAGTGGGTGAGCTTGTCAAAGTAGAGGAAATCTCTTGTTGGACCCTGGGAGGAGCTTGCACAACACCAAGGCTCAGGTTGTAATGGTTCCTTTTTTGTTTCCTTAATACAAATAAGTCCATTCTTCTCAATGATTTGTTGTTAATGAATTATTTCATGTACTCCTTGGTCTATGTGATGAATATGCTTTGTTTTATGAAATATTCAGGTGTTATGTAATCGTTTGCTTTGTTAGTGTATGCAGGTCTTAAAGTGAAGGAGGAGCTCATCTGGATCAGCAAGGCTGGACTGCTACAACAAGCGTTGGACCTAAGGTAAGATCGGAAAACACTTGGTTTCTCATAGAATAATGTATGTTTAGAGAAGGATTGCTCTTGTTTGGTTTGTTTGTCACTAGAGAGTCTTAGACTCCTAGGGAGGTTAGGTTTGTCCGCAAAAATAACTCTTTCCGCATGACAAATTGGCGACTCTATTCACACTTTGCAAGATGTACTTGGGTACCTTGGCACTCATTGACATTAATAGTGAGTTTACCTTGCATTAGTTAATGACATTCATCAATGGCCAATAATCCAATGAATTCTTTCCATGTTCGACATCGACACATTTATTCATATGGAAAGAACTGTGCCATGATATGGAACAACATGAAGACTATACGATTCAGTAGCAGGTTCAACAATATTCTTTACTTTGGAATAGACGTAGTAGTAGTAATAAAGGATTCACATTCACAACTTCATCCATCATGTATGCAACCAAGACACAGATCACATACTTGTATTCTTCATTCCATGATTCAGCAGTAGGAACTACACTGTTCTACATATACATAGTTTGTCCACCTAGGTAAGTAAACTTATGTTCTTTTTTAGCTTCAATATTGAAATTATAATTGGAAAATGTTTCACCATGTTAATTTTCATACCTCATATTCACATTCATACTCCATTATCACCTTTCATATGTCATATATGTCCTTTATACACGTCATCCTAACCAGCATACTTTTTCCAAACAACTACTATTGCATTATGATTCAAACATTACATGTTTTGCAAATAATGATCGAAGAATGAATGGTTGATTAAATGTTTTCAAAGTATTTTAATGCAACACAAAAATAACAAAAGTATTGCTACACAAGAGCCAATACTAATCAAATTTTGGTTGTCACACATGAACAAACCAAAACAATATGTTGCAATCAAATGTTTTTCAGAAAAAAATACTTTGTAAAAAAGAGCAAAGTTGTCAAAAAGAAAATTATGCGAAGTTAAAATATCAATATCAACCAAAGTCGATATAAAATAAAGACAATGCAAAAAGATTAAATCGTGATTAAGTGAATCAATGCAATAGATTGCATGAGGACATGCAATAACTTAAGTTGGGGGGTATGTTGGGCCGCCAAATTAACATTCACTTTCACTCTATTTTTCACCTTTATCTTCATTTTGTCACCTCATTCCATCAACCTACATTATCATTACTACATGAGTTCACATCTACATTTTCCAAAGTTATTAATTTCATGTATTTAGAGTGAATTTATGATTAAAAGTTAGAGAAATAACATGTATTTTCTTATACCTAAAAGTGGCTTGAGTTTGATGACATATGTAGATCATTTGGAAGCTTCCAAGGCACCCTTATATGGCCTCCCAAGATCGAATTCGAATTTCAACTCAAGAGGTGGACCATATTCCAAGGAGAAATATCATGGAGATCTTGATGTGTTATGGGATTTGTATCTAGTATTTAGGGATAAGTTGAGACAAGTATGGATCTATTAGAGATTTAAGGGATCCACATTTATTGAGTAGATATCCCTAATTCATGTATCAATAAGAGAAGCATCCTTCAAAGGAACGAGGAGAACAATTATCAGTTATTCATTAGCATCAAACTTATGATTGTTCATTCAACATGAATAATATCATTTTCTCCAAATCACGAGTTATGAGTGTTGTTTGATTCTTAAGGTGTGATAGTTGTTCATGTGTGCTCATTGAGGAATGGAAGGATCCCCATACCGAGATAAGTACACTTTGTTGTAGAGTAATGCTGTGAATATACTAATTTTAATTTTGATGTTCATCTTATTTCTTTGTTGTAAATACTTGTAGATAATTTCAGTATGAATTCATGTTATGGCCATGTTTTGTTGTGTGAAGGTTTACCTCCTCTCAATAGCTAGTTTTTATGTGAGAAGCACAACCAAGAACTCCTAATTTAGGAGCCTCTTCTCCATGAGCTAGACTGAACTAAAACAAGATTTACTTTCTTATATGCTTTCTTATATTACATTTATGAGAAGAATGATTTCCTTTCAATAGCTAGTTTTTACGTGAGAAGGATAACCAGTTCCTCCTAAGTTAGGAGACTCTTCTCCATGAGCTAAGAACTGAACTGAAAAAAATATTTACTTTCTTTCATGTTGTTTGGCAATGTTATTATAGAAAGATTGTAGAAGGACAATCAAGACTCTTGAACAAGAGACTCTTCTCTATCTTCTAAAGTAAACTAATTCCATTGATCAAACATTCGTAATAAGAATTTCCATTCTAAACAAACTTCCTACACCTGTTTCATCTGAGGTCCCATATATTTTGGTTTGCTTCTAAGTTTATGAAACCCCCGAGTTGAAAAATTAAATGACAGGGATTTAGTAGACAATTAAATCACCCAACAATGTCTTGGTGGATACACGAAATAAGGACTATGGTAACCAGAATCCTTCAAATGGAAAGGTCCTTGATCAACCTCCTAGTTATACTCCACTAACTTTTGGTCCTATGCAAATTGAGAAACCAACTATTGGACTAATAATTAAACCCCCTCCCAAGCGAATTATTCATAAATCATCATTTAACCCTCATGTGAGAGCTGTACAAAATTATAACATAGTTGAAGATCTTACTCATGATCCTTCATTTATGTTGATTCTTGAAGTTTTGCAGAAATTCCCAGTGTAGAGGAAATCTTTGTTAGCAGTGACTGGAGGAGTAGTTCCTTCATATTCATCCCTTATCATTTTTAATCATGAAAACCATATGCCAAAAATTCCAACACAACTTGCATTCATGATTCTAGTTGTTGTTAGAGGAAAGTTGTTTTCCGCATGATAGTAGATGAAGGTGCCTCTACTTGTATCATGTCACTATTATGTTGGAAAGCCATAGGTTATCGACCACTTAACTAGTCACCAACGACCATTAAAGCCTTTGAAAGAAGAGGGTTCAAACTTGATGGAATTTTAAACTCATTATAAGTGGAATCAATAGGTGAACAAGTTTTAGTAGAGGTAGAAGTCATTGATGTACCATTAGATTATAACCTGTTATTGGGATGCACTTGGATTTATGCTATGGCAATTATTATCTCATTTTATTTTTGGATGATTTATTTCCCTCATCAATGGTGAATTGTGGCTATTCATCATCTTTCCTTCTTCACCATTGATTCCAAGACTACTGGTAACATACTTTCGGATAAAAACCCACTTCCTTATGATAATATTGTGGTATGATTATTAAAAGAATCATCCTTAATGGGAAATTTCACGCTCCCTCCTACCAACATTTCTACTATGATTCCTCTGATTAATATGATTTCATCTAATACTATTCCATATGATCCTAGGATAGTACCTAACAATTCCAATATTGACTCGTTTGGCAATTATATGTCGCACGGTCAGGCTATTAAATTGGCTTATGAAGCTATGGACTAGCCCTCCCCAAAAATTACTGAAACAAATGACTTAGTGAATTTGGTTGACTACCATCTTAAGATTAAGGATTTGACGATAAACCCTAAGATGATAATCATCAAGGTTACCCTTTTTTACCCCAACTTGAATTCCTTGAGAATAATTTTAAAGACTTATTTTCACCGAACATTACTGAGAACCATCAAAGTTCCACCTCCTTCTAGGAGGTAATTTAAGAGAAAAGATCGCGGAAGCCATCGCCCTTGATATTTTGTTCCAACACAGATTGTTAGAAACGTGCTAAAGAGAAAGTTGAATCTGTACCAGAAAGCACATAAAAAGGCATAAGTGAGAAATAATTTATTTTAAAGTATTCAAATAAATTCAAAAATAAATAAATAATGAACACTTTAAAACTATATGATTAAATTCAAAAATAAATGAATAATGAAAACATTAAAACTAGATGAAAAAATTGTTTATTCCAAATTCCAAAAATCAAATCAGTCAAAAGGTCCACCCCACACTCATCTAGATGTGTGCATATTATAAATATGTTTCAGATCCCCAGCACGAAAGTGGTCTTCACTTCGTGGTTTTCACTTTTACGATTAGTTATAGATGTCACCCTCACTTTATTTCGGACCCCCCTCCCCCCTAAATCTTTGTTTGAATTTTATAAATATGGTGGGAATAGGAGTAAAATAATTTTTGAGCTGTAAGGAAAGAAATTCGTGGATGCAGAAAAATAAATATATGAGAGAAAATAAGAGGGAGGTTTTGCAATAGCACATTCAATAAAGTAATGTATAGGTGAGGAAGAATAGAGCTCTTTATGTAAACGAGTTTTACACATAGTAAAATGAGTTTTTACACAAAAGAAAGATATTTTTGTTTTTACGGGGATAAAATTCAAAACAAAAATGGAAAACATAGTAAAAATGATTTTTTACACAGAAGCAAGATATTTTTGTTTTTACATGGATCAATGGTAAATATAGCAAAAATGAGTTTTTACACACAAGTAAGATATTTTTGTTTTTACAGGGATAAAATTCAAAACAGAAATGTTTTACCAACCATGGACTTACAAGAAAAACAACACATGGTTTTGCAAATCCATCCAAAAATTTATTGGAGTAAAAGGAAAATTTACAGGGAAATGTAAAAGGAGAAGCAAGGCATGGTTTTTGAAAACAACACTACATGGATTTACAAAAAAAAACCCAAGTATTTTTGAAATAGTACATAAGTTCATAAATCATTCTAATAAGTAATTTGAATTATGAATTTCATTTAAATATTTGGAAATATTAATTTAAATATATTATGTAAGTCCAAATATTTTGTGACAAAAAAATGCATTTAAAAGATGAGGATAAGTGTACATGACAGCAACAAGATAAGCAAGGACAAGAGTGCATATTCAACTCAACATTTCAGAACAAAATGTAGTAGAAAGAGGGACAACAATGCATATTCAACCCAACATTTCATAACAGAATGCAGTAGAAAGAGGGACAACACAAACATCTACGAGCGAGACAAACAACATTACTCATTCAAAGGCTCAGTCACCATCAGAATGGCCATAATGATCCAGGTGGATGTTGGTGGCCACCCACCTATCCCACTTGGACCCCAACAACTATCTCTTTTAGTTTTCTAGTTTCCTTAATTGTAGCACAGTTTACTATTTTTAGCAGTTTTTCGAGTCTTGAACTTCTTGAGCCATTTTGAGGCCCTAAACGACTTTTTTGGGAAATCTCAGAGAAACATGGGTCCATGGACCGATGTTCCTCTTCTCAAAGTTATAGCGTTCAGATAGATTTTTCTAACAAGCTATTGTATGCGTCAAATGGTGATTGGGTGCCAAAGTTACGAACCCAGGAAGTTGATGTACCAACTTGCCCAAAACAGGGCCCACAATTTGGCATTTCATCTTCTAGGGTTAGGTTTTGGGATGTTAAGGGTTTTCCATTATTTTTTAATAATAAATAGGCCTTTGAGCCTCATTGTAACATATTTCAGAGGCATGTGGCCGCCACATCTCTTCTCAGATATAAGCTACCATCGCCCTAGCTAGTTTATTTCCATTTCTGTTTGTAAGCATATTTCAGTAATTTATAGTAATGAAATGAAGTATTATTTCCACTACATGTTTGTATTTATGGTTATCTTTGTAATTTGTTGCATTCCTGTTTAATATCTAGATCAGTGGTATCAGAGCAATCTGCTTTTTCGTTATTTTTCCTTGCATGTCCCCAACGAGGTCAAGATATAAGCAGTTAGGGCTTGAACTCGTCGAACCTTTGCAAGACGAACCTCACAAATCTCGACGGCCTCCCATGGTAGATGAAAAGAAAGATGAAGGCGCAGGAGATCTTATCAAAATCTTGCTTGAAGAATCCCTCGAGCAACAAAGGAATGTGATGATAGACAACTTTGCGCAGATCCTTCAGTGGCTACCCAAATGTGACGCATCAACTTCCAATAGCTATGCTGGAAATGCCACATTGTTTAAGGTATAAGTTAATTTTGAAATCCCCATATTCGAGGGTCATATAGACACAAATGCCATATATAAATGGTTAAATCTGATAAAGGGTTGTTTTTCTTTTCATGAATTTTCGGGTTGGGAAAAGATTGTTTTCGCTCTTCTCAAAGCAGCCCTCCATGTCAAGCACTGGTGGGAAACCTACTGCGAGCAGAAGGATGAAAGTACGAGATCACTATTTTAAGTTGCACCCACTTGGGATTCATTCCGCGACGCCATTAAGGAGCAGTACTACCCAATAAAAAGCTATGACGACAAATACGTAAAGTGGACCATGTTGCGGTAAGGAAGGGACCAAGATGTGCTAGAGTTCACCAACATTTTTCATACCCTTTGCACACAGTTGGGTATCAAAGATTTTGAGCTACATCTGGTACTCAAATACTACGGCTGCCTACATAGATACATCTAGGAAGAGATGGAGTTCCTAAACATCTCCTTGCTCAGCACGACGTATCGATACGCTGTCAAAATCAAGCAAAAGTTCAAACAGAAGAAGCGAGACTTTGGATCTGCGACTTCGAAGACCAAAGGACAAAGCCAAGGCGGGGTGACCCAAGACAACATGTCAAAGCTAAAAGAAAGGAACAACACCACAGAGCCAAAGAAGGATACATGAAAGTGGTGAGAGTTCCATAAGAGTCCCACTCATAACACAAGTGAGTGTGGGACGAAGCAGTCGTTGGTGGCCGAGTTGAAGGCTTACAAATCAGATACATGTTTCAACCTTAAGTCAAAACCTGACAAGGGGAATGGCAAAGGGAAACAGATCATTGATACGAAGCCCAGTGCCACTATTGCCACCACCAAGATCCAAAGGAGGGGGAGCGTCTTTTCCACTCACAGATGTTGGTGAAGGGTTCGCCACGACAATTCATTGTTGATAGTGGCAGTCAAAAGAACCTCATTTCAGCAGACGTCATGAAGCAGTTGGGCCTATCGACTACACCACACCTCCAGTTGTACATTATCGGGTGGCTTCAACAAGGATGAGATCTCCGAGTTCACCAGTAGTGTCACCTTCCTTACAGCATCAAAAACTTCACAGACAAGGTATTGTGTGATGTTACACCTCTAGATGTTTGTGATGTACTATTAGGCCAGCCATACCTGTGGAGGTGACATGCTGTGTATGAGTGAAGACCTCGTGCTATCTGTATTTCTCTGTGTAATTCATTATACAGGATACTAGAGGTAGTCCCACCTACCGCCACCTCTTTGATCACTGCTAAGAAAGGCAACAAGCTCATCTCACAAACTAGGAAATTTATTTTCTATCTGGTTCACTCCCAAAGTAAGGGCAATATCATTGCTACATCTATGACCATTGCGAAGGATTCCTCCATGCAGCAGCAACAGAAAAGGGATATGGTCATGATAGAACATAGGAACACCTTCTCCTCACCCACATGGGTACCACAAAAGTTTTAGGTGGGCAACAAAGTCTGGTTGCATCTGTAGAAGGAACACCTTATAAGAGCCCATCAGAAGCTCTGACCACACCGACATGCTCCTCACACCATTATCAAGGTTGTGGGAAATAATGCTTTGAAGCAGAACATTCTCCCATTCCTTTTCTTGCACTGAGTGTTCAATGTGGACCATCATCGACCATGCTTTCCACCATTACTGGACACATTAGAGGTTGTAGAACAACTCACCAAGGACCAAGTTCAGCAGATGGAGGAACTCAACACAATGGGGACCATTGCTTCCTAAGGGGGGAGGAATGATCCAGGTAGATGTTGGTGGCCACCCACCTATCCCACTTGGACCCCCACAACTGTCTCTTTCAACTTTTCAGTTTCCTTAATTGTAGCAAAGTTTACTATTTTTAGCAGTTTTTTGAGTTCTGAACTTTTGGAGCCATTTTAAGGCCATAAATGACGTTTTTTGGGAAATCTGGGAGTAACATTCGTCCATGGACCAATGTTCCTCTTCACAAATTTATAGTTCTCAGATAGATATTTCTAATGAGCTATTGTACGTGTCAAAAGAAGATCGGGTGCCAAAGTTACGACCCTGGAAAGTTGATGTACCAACTTACCAAAACGGGGCCCACAATTTGGTGTTTCATCTTCTAGGGCTAGGTTTTGGGATGTTAAGGGTTTTCAATTGTTTCTCGACAATAAATAGGCCTTTGGGCCTCATTGTAACATGGTTCAGAGGCATGTAGCTGCCACATATCTTCTGAGAGATAAGCTACTATCACCTCAGCTGGTTTATTTCCATTTATGTTTGTAAGCATATTTCAGTATTTTATAGTAATGAAATGAAGTATCATTTCGACTTCATAACTATATTTATGGTTATCTCTGTAATTTGTTGGATTCCTGTTTAAAATCTGGATCATAGAAACAACAAATTTCAAGTAGTCAGTAAACCAATTCCAGATTGGAATGCACATTACTTGCAGGCACTTTAGAGTTTCTAGCAGGAAAATTAGAGATATTATCTTATCTTTAGTTTATTATGCAAGATTTCTCTATAAATAGCCACAATGAGGAACAATTCACTTTAAAGGTTGTACATAAGATCAAAAATAATATAGACTTCCTATTAGTTATATTTTGGGAAATATCTAGAGTTTTTTGGCAGATTGTTTGTAATAATTTTTATTCACATTTTCGTAAGATTATTAGAGAATATTTTTTAAATCAATTCATTTTTTGGCATTTGATATTAGTTTAGCAGAAGATCTCAGGATATTTTTTAATTATCAATATAAATACTTCACTGTTTGAAGTATCAAGGGTTGATTTCCGAATGTATTTTCCTTCAACATATTGTAATTTTAAAAGCACTAGAGCATCAGTAATACAAGGATATTTCACAAAATTGATGTGGTTTACTAAATGGTGATGTACCTCTTCTATTTATTTGTGTAAACATTGTCTTTCCTTTCTCTGTCATTCTGAATATCTGAATTAATCAATAGAAACTGTGATAAATAGGATTCTTCACTTAGAGTGCCCTATTTTGGCTATTGTTAATTTTAATGTTTTCCATTCATGTCAAATCAAGGAATTCTTAATTTTTATTTGCTCTCTCTTGAACCTTACACTTTTTCTATTCCACAATCCATTTAATTTATGAAAATATCCACTTAGTGCAGCCTAGCTTTCCCTGTGAGAACTCTAAAAATTGATGAAAAACTCCAGTTTAGTTTATAGAATCCATAGCCCAATGGAATTATAACACTTGAATCAACCAAACCAATCAAACAAAACAAACAAGAATAGACATAACTATTCCAAAATTCACCTAAAAAAATCTAAATTAAACAAAGAGATCCCTCTCCGAAGTTGGCAGGGCTAGATCCAACTTCCAAAGAGGTTTTGATGTTGTCCTATGTGTTGACTCCCTCAACCTCAAAAATAGAGAATGACAACATAGTAGCAACCCTACTGTGGATTTGAAAATTTCAGGTTCCTAAGAAAAGTATATCAAGTTCCAATCTGATTACTGATGGTGGACAATGATCAGACAGAAGAAGGTTGAATCATCCACCTAGCGACTCCACACAGTTTTAGCTCAATCAAAAGACTCCACTGGTAGAAGAATTCATAAATCACGACATTCATGGTGACTCCACTACTTACTAGTTAGGTTGTTTCCTAAAAAGAAGATGACAAGGTATGTGGTAAACCATATATATTGTGAAGTTATAAAAGAAATCATGGATTAGTTAGCAGATTTTCAAATAGATGAAGTCTTTTTAGTGGCCGTGCTTCATTGTTTGAGATCTCCCAACTCTTCTCCTGAAGGTAAAAGTTGTTTTGTCAAATTAGTTGTTGAAAGGGTTGAAAAGGAGATTGAGATTTTAGATGTTCAAATCCAATGATATAACATCCAAGATCCTAAACAGCTCTTGGAAATTCTCCCTCCTCTCAAATGAGAATTAGTAGTGATGCACGTTGATGTTCAAATTGAGCATTTTTTTGAGAGTAAATAAGATGAATCATATCAGAAATTGTATAATGATATAGAAAGCATACATGGAATACCCAATCATGACCATAAATTTGCAGAATACTTTGAGCATCAAGTAACAGGTGATATCTTTCATGATCCCATAGCTATCTATATGGAGAAGTTTGTCACTACAAAGTCCCAATCAATTTCTAGTGCTTCCCCTATTTTCCATGATTCTATGGCTCTCTCTCATGAAAATCAAGCTGATCATTAGTTTCTAGTGCCCTTACAAGCTCTAGTTATGATTCTTCTTAAAGACAGGGAAGGATCCAAGTTACTGGATGAGATTTTGATTGGCTATATTGGATATTTTACATTGCGTAAAGTCCAGCATTTGGTGTTAGAATAATATTGTATATACATAAATAAGCTTATTGGGTAAGCATCTTTTCAGCATTCATACTTTTAGTGTGTAACATTGATTTCAGTTGTTAGTTTGCACATTTATAGTTTGAAATACAAAATTCAGTGTGTAGCTTCAGTTGAGATTTCAGTTGTTAGTTTGTTGTTTTATAGTTTGGAGTAAAAACTTTAGTTTGTATTTTTAGTTCATATTTTAGTATACAAATCAATTTTTTGTTTAAAATTTTGAACAAATTACTAATGTTTTAAGTTGTAGAGGTTTTTTATGACAAAAAAAGTTGGAGATTCGGGATCAACCCAATGGATTAGGCTACTAGTCTACTATGCTCTTGACACTTCATCAGGAAGTGCCATCCCTAGCTCGAGCCATTGTTAGGGTCCTATAATTTTTATAGGATATATTGATTGTAGCTGATCATTATTATGTTTGAGATGTTGTCAATACTATTTATGCCTGCAAATTATTTCCAAAGAGACACCAAGTACCAAGATTTAAGGAGATTTTTGCATATAAATGTTTGGATCAACTACAGGGATTTTCATTGAAAGAGCTTAGAAGCATCTTTCTAATCGTATATTATTCATTTAATCCAATTCCTAGATTGAAGGAAAGAGAAAGTTAAAGTCTGCACCAAAAAGCACATAAGAAAGTATAAGTGAGAAATAATTTATTTTGAAGTATTAAAATAAATTCAAAAATAAATGAATAATCAACACATTAAAAGCACATCAAAAATTTGTTTATTCCAAAAGTCAGTCAAAGGGCCCACCCCACACTCATGCATTATTTACCCCAAAGTTAAAAGCATCGAGATCCACAAACCCCTCTGACATTTAACCAAAGGGGGGTCATGAAAGTGGTTTTCACTTTTACCATTATTTATAGATGTCACCCTCACCTAATTTCAGACCCCCCTCCCCCTAAACCTCTTAGGGCTGGGTCAGGAAAGTGGTTTTCATTTTTACCATTATTTATAGATGTCACCCTCACCTAATTTCAGACCCCCCTCCCCCTAAACCTCTTAGGGCTGGGTCAGGAAAGTGGTTTTCACTTTTACCATTATTTACAGATGTCACCCTCACCTAATTTTGCACCTCCCTCCCCCAAAACCTCTTAGGGCCCACCTCCCTCCAGAATCCATTAACTATTTTGGTTTGAATTTTATAAATATGGTAGGAATGAATTTGATGCAATTATGAAACAAATACTATGCGGATGGGAGGCTGAATAGAATTCAATGCGATTGTGAAATAAATTCTTTAGGATGGGAAGCTAAGTTAAAGGTATCATGTGAGACAAGTTCAGGGATGGAAGGCTAAGTGGGTAAAATGAAGTGACATGAGTAAAATAATTTTACAGCTCCAGTAAAAGAAATTCATGGGTGCAGGAAAATAAATATATGAGAGGAAATAAGAGCTAGATTTTGCAATAGTATGCTCATGAAAGTAATGTACGTGTGAGGAAGTGTAAGAAAATAAATACATGAGAGAAAATAAGAGGGAGATTATGCAATAGTATGCACATGAAAGTAATGTACAGGTGAGGAAGTGTAGGAAAATAAATACATGAGAGAAAATAAGAGGGCGATTTTGCAATAGTATGCTCATGAAGGTATTGTAAACTATTTTTACACATAAGAGGACAAGTAAGAAGAGTTTTTACATAGAAGCAAGATATTTTTGTTTTCACATGGATAAAAGTCAAAACAAAAATGTTTTACCAGCCATGGACTTATAACAAATTAAATAACAAATGGTTTTGTAGATCCATCCAAAGATTTATAGGAGTAAAAGGATAATTTACACGGGAATGGAAAAGGAGAAGCAGGACATGGTTTTTGAAACCTAAAAATCCATGGGAAGAGAAACAATTCATGGATTTAGAAAATAACCCAAGGATTTTTGAAATAGTATATGAATTCATGAATCATTCTAATAAATAATTTGAACTATGAATTTCATTTAAATATTTGGAAATATTAATTTAAATATATTATTTAAATCCAAATATTCTATGACAAAGAAATGTATTTAAAATACCATGTATAAGGCAAGGTACATGACAATAGGAAGATAAGCAGGGACAATAGTGCATATTCATCTCAACATTTTAGAAAAAGATGCAGAAGAAAGAGGGATAGTAGTGCATATTCAACCAAACATTTCATAACATAATGCAGTAGAAAGAGTGACAACACAAACATCTGCCAGCAAGACAAACAACATTGCTCATTCAAACGCCCAGTCACCACCATAATGCCCAGAAATAGAGATTTCATGTAGTTAGTAAACCAATTCCAGATTGGAATGCGCATTACTTGCAGGTAGTTCAAAGTTTCTAATAGGAAAATTATAGATATTATATTATCTTTAATTTATTATGCATGATTCCTCTAGAAATAGCCATAGTCAGCAACAAGTCACTTTAAAGGCTAAACATAATATTAGTATCAACTTCCTATTACTTAGTTGTATTTTGGGAAATATCTACATATTTTTGGTGGATATTGTTTTTAATAATTTTTATTCATATTTTCCTCATATTATTAGAGAATATTTTGTAAATCAATTCCATTTTTGGCATTTGAAATTAGTTTAGCAGAAGATCTTAGGATATTTTGTAATTATCAGTATAAATACTTCATTGTTTGAAGTATCAAGGGTTGATTTCTGAATGTGATTTCCTTCTGCATATTGTAATTTTCAAAGCATTGGAGCATTAGTAACACAAGAAACTTTCATAGGATTCATGTGGTGTACTAAATGATGATGTGCCTCTTCTATTTATTTGTGTAAACACTATTTTTCCTTTCTTTTTCATTCTGAATATCTGAATTAATCAATAGAAACTATGATAAATAAGATTCGTTACTTAGAGAACCCTATTTTGGATGTTGTTAATTTTAATGTTTTCCACTCAAAATAGATCAATGAATTCTTAGTTGCTCTTTGGTCTCTACTGAACCTTACACTTCTGCTCTTCCACCATCCATTTAATTTTTGGAAAGATCCACTTAGTGTAACCTAGCTTGCCATGTGAGAACTCTGGTGAGCACCAATATTGCAGCAATAATGCTGCAACTTTTGGGTTGCTTACTTTACTCTTATAAACTCGGTAGTTCGTAACAAACTTGGAAGCGTCGGTGTTGTATGCATAAGTACTAGTTCTCACTACAGGTTGTCACTTTGTCAGCCGACGTAAGATCACTATGAAATCAAGCCAAATTCAATCGATACTAGAAGAAGCCCTATATGTGATGAAAGGAAAGAAAGATAGATGCTATTCTAACTGTAGAAAAGAGAAATACTGAAATGTAAAGCAAACCTAGTGAACCCTAATTAACCAACTAATTCTACTTTTGTACAAAGCGCTATGAAAATCATGAAAGGAATGCCATTACCTATTCAAGGAAGTAAACAACATATAACTACGCTATTTATGGAAATAAATAAGAAAAAAATATATTTTTGGAGATTTTTATGTATTTTTATGTCAATTTGACATGCATGTAATTTATTGTGTGTGAGTGTGGCAGCGAATAGGTGGTGTTGAAGGGCAGTTTTGGGACTTGAGAGGATGTAGGATGGTGTGGATGGGTTCTAGGAGGTCTCAGGTGGCCTTCTAGAGGCTTTTCCCACACTCGGCCTTCAAAAGAAAGCCTATAGGAAAATCTACAGGAGGACATAGGAAATCTACAGGAGGAAAACAGGGAATCTACAGGAGGCCTACAAGAGGAGGCCGAGAGCAGTTTTCACTATTTTGAGGGTGTGAGAGTGGGTGGAAAAGATGGATGAAGGTTGAAATGAGGTGTTAGGGCACCTAAGTTCTACCATGAATCACTAAGAGAGAAGAACATTTGCTCAAGGAGAGAGGAATAAGTTCTATGGAAAAATGCAGGAAACTAGAGCAGAATTGAGGTGAGATTTGGGAGATATATAGGGCATGGATCATATGGAGGGTGTTATTGCTAATAAGATGGCCTACTATTGGAAGAGATCTGCTGCATAGAAATAGACAGTCAACCAAGGAAATTAAGCAACAAGTGAAATGAAGCATTTAGGAAAAATAGAGTTTTTCATAAAAAGGTCTAAACTATGATCTATGAAAAGAAATGCTGAGAAATGATGTAGGAAGGGAAAGCATGAAAGAAGACTATTTAAAATCAGAAAGTGAGCATGATGAAGAAGATCTAAAGCAAAGAAGAGATGGACTATTAACGTACTAAAAAGCTGCAAACACTAGAAGTCCTATGAAGGAGGAAAATCTATGTTTTTGGGGCAACAAAAGGGTCTTTGCCTCAAATCATGGTCCCAAAGGGTGGAAGAGAGGTCAAGCAACTGTTGCTAGCCTTTTGAATCTTTGTTGATCACTGTTTAACCTACTACAGAAAGCACAAATGGAATCAAACTATTGAATCATCAAAAGCAACCTATTCTTAACCATAAAAGAAATGCATCTAATAGAAACCTAATCTACAAACTGAAATAAAACATACAAATACAAGTAAATATGAGCTTGGCTTCTTGGATTGGGCCCTAAACCAAGATCTTCAGCTCTCTAAGGTAACTCAGTGCTAGCTCAAAAATGATCCCATCTTTATTATAAAAACATTAGCAAGATTACATGGAACTGTCACAAAATAATAAGCTTGAAGTTGGAGCAGAGATTACATAAGCAAAAATCCAACAAAAATATAACCTTAGTGAGTCCCTAGGCTGCTCTACTTATACAAATGAAGCTACCAATAAGTTCCTTAAAATCAGGGAAGCTTGGCTCCCAAAACTCGAGATAATCATCAATCATCTTCCACTTGCTTGGTTGCCTTCTAGTGCATGATTCAGCTGCTTGTACTCCGAGCTTAATGAAGGGGAATTCAAAGTGAGGAGTAATAAATGAGGAGGATTCCCCTCTATACGTCCTCTCCTCTGTCCACTTCGAGTTATTGCTACCATTTTTCCATTGGATCCTTGACTTTGACCTCAAAATCCATCAATAATCTACATTAAATACATGTTAGACCACATGGCACAATAACTAACTCAACTCACTCTATAAGCATAAATATAATCATAAAATCATACAATAAGCTAAGAGAATGGTTGATTTGACTAGGTCGGGAGGTAAAATGAGCTGATATAATTACCCATTTATGAGGCTCATCATCACCCTCATACTGGAATTGTTGTTCATCCTCTGAGCAACTTAGTCAATCTCCTCATCTTTTATGGCCTTGGTGACCTCCCTAGCATCCCAAGTTTCTGATGTGGTATTCTCTTCTTTGCCATAGAATCCTATCTTTCTGTCTACCTTCTTCCATTGCTTTTACTCTTCTTCTTCCCTTCTGCCTTCCAGCATGCCTAACATCAGTCGGGGACTCAGTTTGAGGCCAATCCAGTTGACCTTCAGCCTCTGCATAGAGTGCTTGTACATTGGCACTCTTTCCAATGCCTCCCTAAGCCTCATGGGGGAATTATATTCCTTGATCTACAAATTGTGTGGTAAGGTGTTCCATCTCCTCATGGACTCATGCACACATTCATCACCAAGTAGCCTTTGTGTATCCTCAAAGTGTAGAATGGCTTGTTTTTGGTTGGTAAGATATCTGGGGGAAATCTGAGGTTCATTGGCAAGTAGTTTTTGAGTGATGATGAGTGCCATAGGATCCGATGGCTTAGCTCTTATCATTAGTGGATCATTCTTCTCCTTTATCATCAATATTTTTATTTCTGTTGCCCTCAATTCTTCATGGTTCATCCATGAGGCCATGGCCATTAATTGCAGGTCCCCTAGCTTGGCATTGGGGTCCCACACAATCATGTCTGTGAGGGACATGTTATGTATGTAGAATTCTATCATCCTTGCCTTATCCTCTAAGGTGCTTTGGTCACACAAGTCCATAAACTGTCTATAATCTTGGAAAGGCATTAGGCCTCTTTGTTCCAAAGTATTTATCAAGAACTTTAACCATTTTCCCTTCAGATAGATGCCATAGGATTTGGTGGTGTTCTGCATTGCAATGCTTCCATGGATAAGCTGGCCATGCATGCCAGATGAGTCTCTTTCTCTTGCAGCTCCCTCCTTAGCAAATCATTTTCAGTTTCGGGGTGTCTTTTTGTTTTCCATATGGCCAACTTCCTCAACTCCTTTGGATTTGGCTATTTGCATCCACCTATGTGTTCTTACTCTTTCTTTCTCCAATTCAAAGAATAGTCATATTGCAAATTTTTGTGGGATTATCCTTCCTCCTTCAAGTAGATTGTAATAGGAAGTAATACTAGGCTGGGGATCAGGTTCTTGTAGCTTTGTTGCTTCCTCCTTTACATGTGGTTTTCCTTCTATCCTTTTCTCGAGCTTTTGGGTCTCTTGTAGTTTGGACAGTGTCTCCTGTAGAACTGTTGGAGCCTCCTGTAGGACTATTTTTGGGTTCTGTAGTACTACTGTTTCCTTCCATATGCAAGATCTAGGAGTTTGCCTTTCATATGTTATAGGTGTCTTGGAAGGGGATTCTTTCCCCCTGAGAGAGGGTGAATCTTCAATTGTAGTTGGCACTTTTGAAGAGGGTTGTGGTTTGCTTGTTTTGATCCTTGTGCTCTTCCTAGCCTTGAAATACATGGAGGCTTGTCCTTCCATCTTTCGCTTTGGCTTGATTGGTGTACTGAGGGCAGTGAGGGTAGCTGGTGCCTCCCTTTCCAGAGTCTTAGAGGACTCTTATTCTTGTTCTACCTTTTCTGCCTCTTTTTCTCCTCCTTCTGTCTCTTTTTCTGTCTATTCATACTCTATTTATTCAGGTCTCTCCTCATCTATTTCAGTTTCTTCCTCATTCCTTTCTTGTTCTACTAAGTCATCAGTGGCTTCACCTTCTCCCCCTTGCTGCTTTTCCTCCTCACTGTCAGTAGGACTCACATCATAGGTTAAGGCCCTTATGTCATCCTCAGCTGTCATGTTTCGGAAAACTTCCCATGCTATAGGGAGTGTAAATGTATGGAGGGCTTCCTCCACTAGGATTTTGATTAACCCATGGTGAGCTAGCTACTCTAAATTTTCTGCTTGAACCATAATGCTGGAGTCAATGAGGGACTACAGGAGGAAGTAGGGGATACTGAGCTTCTGAGGTGTTGGGGTGTCCATTCCATACCTTAATTCATGGAGGATTTTAAAGTGATAACCATAGACAATGTTTTACCTCCCCTCATAGGAAATGTATTTGATTATTTGATAGCTAACCTCATCCTAAGGATATGGTATGCTAGCCCTTCTAATGCAATTTTTATCCTCTACATCGGTTTCAATGTCTTGGAAAAAGTTTTTCTTGGGAACCTGGTCAATTCATTTTTCATCCTTACTCTAAGGCAGCCCAAGAGGAAGGGTAGTGACCCTCCTAATAAATTCAGGGGTTATCTTCATGGAAAGACCTCGAAAGATGATAGTGGCATGAGTTCTTGTGTGGGGTACTAGAGAGAGAGCAAACTCTTGGGACATTTCCTCATCAAACCCTTGGAATTTCTCAAAGAAATTCATCCAATTTTCCCTTGTGAAGATGTCCACCACTTGTGGATGTGCATGGAGCCTAGTCAAGTTAGTGGGTTCCTTTCTCATAAATCCTCATACCATTTTTTTTATACTCTTTTAGGAAACCAAATGTGGAGATGGATACAACAAATTTTGAGAAAAAACAAAGAAACAAAGGAGATTGTGGTTTTTTTTTTTAAATAAGCAGAATTTTTTTTTGTATTTTCTCCTCTCCTAAAGACTTTATTTCCTCCTCAAATTGAAACCACTTCTTACATATATTAATATTCAATAGGGGGCATGCATGAACCCTACCTCTTTAGATTGAAAATCGTGCTAAAACTCATGTTTTCTCCCTTCAAAACAACTCGTTGCCCCTCCTGTAGAAGCCTATTGTCCCTCCAATAGAATTCTTGTATGTGTTCCTGTAGAACCTATAGGTTCTCCTATAGAAAACGACAAGATTAGGAATATGGCAGAGATCGATGGAGGATGATGATTACGAGGTTGTGGGGGCACAAGGAGACTATTGTAGTTGAGTTATGAGGAGAGAATGATGGAAAAGGTCGTGAGACTGCTTGGGGAGGAGTACTTATGACTCTTTATGGATATTTTCGGTGATGAGGGGTGAGCTGGCAAGGTATACGTTCGCCATATTCAGACCATTGATCCCCACCTACTTGGTAATCATGGCTTCTCCTCATAATCATTTCCCATCATTGCATCAGAGTTCACACTTCCTCCACTACCTTTCCTTGGCATCTTGTGTTGGAGTTGGTCATGCACACGTGTGGGTGACATCTCGGATGAGTGGATTAAACTAGATGAACGTGGCCAAGTCAACTGGCCACCTTTCCCTCATTCAACCTCAACCATCTCATTGCTTTTGCATGACTTCTAATTAAACAAATTCAAATAGAGGAGCAATTTAGTTACTTACCTGTGATCTGAATGTATTTGATGCGAGGTGTTGTGGCTCTCTCTCTGCTGCATGCCTTTATTTCTTTTGAGGCATGTTGTTTGCTTGCTCATGTGTGGTTGTGTCTTGTGCATGTTCTTCTCTGGCTGGGTCTGAGCTTCAGGTGCCTTCTCAAATTTCATTTGTGCATTCTCCTACTTCTAGTGTTGGGATTTGATGGGATCAGTTGCTACAGGAATTCCTACAGGAGCCCTCGTAGTTGCTTCTCCCCTTGAAACTTCAGCTTCTTCCTATTCGTGGAGCTTGAGGATGATGCCATAGATATATATAAATATGGAGAGGTAGTAGATAGGCTTCAAGTGAGGTGGATGGTGTTGCTTCCTCTCTTATTATTTTGTTCTTTTTCCTTTTACTAAAAAACTACTTTTTTCTGTGTTTTTCTTGGACAGGAAGAAAAATGATGCTTGGGGTGTGATGCAGTCTTGGAAATGATGGAAAGGAGGTTTGAAGACTGTAGGAGGGTTTATATGTTCTTGATGAAGCTTCCCTGTCCCTCAAACTTCCTTTTTTATCCATTTCTGGCACTCTGTAATTCCTACACAAGTCTCCTATAGAAAACACAGAGCCTCTTGTAGAAAACAATTTTTTGAAAAAGAAGCATAGTGGGGTGAAAGAAATGCCAAATATGATGGAGAAAAGTGTGGAGAAGATGAGATGGGTGCTAGTAAAAATGTTAAGGTCCCCTTGGCACCTTCTTCTGGTCTCTGTAGTCCTCCTACAAACCTCCAAAGAAACAAAAACTCATTTCTTTTCTCTCTTTTTTTGTTTTTTTTTTTGAAGAAAAAATAGGGCACCTTAGAGAGGTTTTCACCCTAATTTCCTGCCCTGGGCACGTCCAAGGGAGGTTTTTACATAGGGATCTTATTCTTTTTTCTATTTTTTTTTACATCACTCGACCACCTCAAAAGAGGTTTCCAACCCAATAATGGTACTCAAAGTGCCTCACGGAGGTTTTCACTTGAGTCCTTGTCATGCGGAATGAGTCGATCTTGCGGACATGATAGACCTTCCTAGAATCTAAAGAATACCTAATGACAAGCAAACCAACCAGACACTATCTTTCTCTAAATGTGCTTTTATAAATAATGGAAAACAAGTGTGTTTAAGGCCTACCTTATGTCCAACACAAGTTTGGGGATGCCTTCGCTACTTTGATCCAAATGAGTTCCTTTGTCGCAAACTTGCAAACACAAACAAGGCAAATAAATTAAATAACACCTGAAAAGCCAATATCATAAAACATATTTAACATGAAAGTCAAGGAGTCCATGAAACAAATAACATGAGATACTTGTTGAGAAAAATGAGTCTAATTGTATTAATTCAAA